>JBBAXF010000033.1:3000000-3181400 GCA_037837765.1 Delichon dasypus | reverse complement strand
GATGGGGTTAAACTGGCCAAACTGGGCAGGACGGGGTTAAACTGGGCAGGACGGGGTTAAACTGGGCAGGATGGGGTTAAACTGGGCAGGACGGAGTTAAACTGGGCCAAACTGGGCCAGACTGGGCAGGACGGGGTTAAACTGGGTTAAACTGGGCAGGATGGGGTTAAACTGGGGCCAGACTGGGCAGGACGGGGTTAAACTGGGCCAAACTGGGCCAGACTGGGCAGGACGGGGTTAAACTGGGACAAACTGGGCCAGACTGGGCAGGACGGGGTTAAACTGGGCAGGACGGGGTTAAACTGGGCAGGATGGGGTTAAACTGGGCCAAACTGGGCCAGACTGGGCAGGATGGGGTTAAACTGGGCCAAACTGGGCCAAACTGGGCAGGACGGGGTTAAACTGGGCCAGACTGGGCAGGACGGGGTAAACTGGGCCAGACTGGGTTAAACTGGGCCAAACTGGGTTAAACTGGGCCAAACTAGGCAGGATGGGGTTAACTGGGACAAACTGGGCCAAACTGGGCAGGACGGGGTTAAACTGGGTTAAACTGGGCCAGACTGGGCAGGACGGGGTTAAACTGGGCCAAACTGGGCCAGACTGGGCAGGACGGGGTTAAACTGGGCCAGACTGGGCAGGATGGGGTAAACTGGGTTAAACTGGGCCAAACTGGGCAGGATGGGGTTAAACTGGGCCAGACTGGGCAGGATGGGGTTAAACTGGGTTAAACTGGGCCAAACTGGGTTAAACTGGGCAGGATGGGGTTAAACTGGGCCAAACTGGGTTAAACTGGGCAGGACGGGGTTAACTGGGCCAAACTGGGCAGGACGGGGTTAAACTGGTTAAACTGGGACAAACTGGGCAGGACGGGGTTAAACTGGGTTAAACTGGGACAAACTGGGCCAAACTGGGAGGGACTGGGGGGGGAGGGGCCGTTGCCAGGGAAACGCGACCTTGGCCCCTCCCCCACTCCAGCCTGCGGAACTGGGGACAAACTGGGAGGGACTGGGACAAACTGGGAGCTGTTACTGGAGATACTGGTGGAGCCCCTGGGGGGTTACTGGAGATCAAACCGGGGGTTACTGGGAGTTACTACTGGGGGTTTACTGGAGTTACTGGAAGCTGTTACTGGAGTTACTGGGAGTTACTGGGAGTTACTGGGGGTTACTGGGAGTTACTGGGAGCTGTTACTGGGAGTCACTGGGAGTTACTGGGAGATCAAACTGGGGGTTACTGGGAGTGACTGGGAGCTGTTACTGGGAGATCAAACTGGAGATCAAACTGGGAGTGACTGGGGGGTTACTGGGAGTTTACTGGGAGCTGTTACTGGGGGTTACTGGGAGTTACTGGTGGAGCTCCTGGGGGTTCACTGGGGTTACTGGGGGGACAAACTGGGAGAGACTGGGAGTCACTGGGAGGACAAACTGGGAGTTACTGGGAGTTACTGGGATGGACTGGGAGCTGTTACTGGGAGCTGTTACTGAGAGTTACTGGTGGGGGCCCTGGGGGTTACTGGGGAACAAACTGGGAGTTACTGGAGTTACTGGGAGCTGTTACTGGGAGCTGTTTACTGGGAGTTACTGGGAGCTACTGGTGGAGCCCCTGGGGGGTTACTGGGAGATCAAACTGGGAGTTACTGGGAGTTACTACTGGGGGTTACTGGAGTTACTGGGAGCTGTTACTGGGGGTTACTGGGGATTACTGGGAGATACTGGTGGAGCTCCTGGGGGTTCACTGGGGTTACTGGGGGGACAAACTGGGACAAACTGGGAGCTGTTACTGGGAATGGACTGGGAGTTACTGGTGGAGGCCCTGGGGGTTACTGGGAGATCAAAACTGGGACAAACTGGGGGTTACTGGTGGAGGCCCTGGGGGTTACTGGGGTTACTGGGGGGACAAACTGGGACAAACTGGGAGCTGTTACTGGGAATGGACTGGAGTTACTGGTGGAGCCCCTGGGGGTTACTGGGAGATCAAACTGGGGACAAACTGGGGGTTACTGGTGGAGGCCCTGGGGGTTACTGGGGTTACTGGGGGGACAAACTGGGACAAACTGGGAGCTGTTACTGGGAATGGACTGGGAGTTACTGGTGGAGCCCCTGGGGTTACTGGGAGATCAAACTGGGGGTTACTGGGAGGGAGCTGGGACAAACTGGGAGAGACTGGGAGTTACTGGGAGTTGATACTGGAGTTACTGGGATGGACTGGGAATTGCTGGGAGTTACTGGGAGATACTGGTGGAGCTCTTGGGGGTTACTGGGACAAACTGGAGTTACTGGAGTTACTGGGAGAGACTGAGAGTTACGGGGGGAACAAACTGGGAGTTACTGGGAAGGACTGGGAGTAACTGGGAGCTGTTACTGGGAGCTGTTACTGGGAGTTACTGGGAGCTGTTACTGGGAGATATTGGGGAGTTGACTGGGAGTTACTGGGGAGTTACTGGAGCTGTTACTGGGAGTAACTGGGAGTTATTGGGAGTTGTTACTGGAGTTACTGGGAGCTGTTACTGGGAGTTACTGGAGCTGTTACTGGGAGCTGTTACTGGGAGTTACTGGGAGTTACTGGGAGCTGTTACTGGGAGCTGTGGACTGGGAGCTGTTACTGGTGGAGCCCCTGGGGCGTTACTGGGGGGAGAAACTGGGAGTTACTGGGAGTTACTGGGAGCTGTACTGGGGAGTTACTGGTGGAGTCCCTGGGGGGTTACTGGGGGGACAAACTGGGAGTTACTGGGAGCTGTTACTGGAGTTATTGGAGTTACTGGGAGCTGTTACTGGAGTTACTGGGAGCTGTTACTGGAGTTACTGGGAGCTACTGGGAGCTGTTACTGGAGTTACTGGTGGAGTCCCTGGGGAGTTACTGAGGGGACAAACTGGAGTTACTGGGAGAAACTGGGAGCTGTTACTGGAAGATACTGGTGGAGCCCCTGGGGGGTTACTGGGACAAACTGGGAGTTACTGGGGGAACAAACTGGGAGTTACTGGGAGTTACTGGTGGAGACCCCGGGGAGTTACTGGGGGAACAAACTGGGAGTTACCGGGAAGGACTGGGAGTAACTGGGAGCTGTTACTGGGAGTTACTGGGAGCTGTTACTGGAGTTACTGGGAGTTACCGCTGGAACCCCTGGAGGGTCACTGGGACAAACTGGGAGTTACTGGGAGATACTGGTGGAGCCCTTGGGGGTTACTGGGAGTTACTCGGAGTTACTGGGAGTTACCGCTGGAACCCCTGGAGGGTCACTGGGACAAACTGGGAGTTACTGGGAGTTACTGGTGGAGTCCCTGGGGGTTACTGGGAGTTACTGGGAGTTACTGGAGTTACTGGGAGAGACTGGGAGTTACTGGGGGAACAAACTGGGAGTTACTGGGAGCTGTTACTGGGAGTTATTGGGAGTTACTGGGAGTTACTGGGAGCTGTTACTGGGAGATACTGGTGGAGTCCCTGGGGGGTTACTGGGGGACAAACTGGGAATTACTGGAGAAACTGGGAGCTGTTACTGGGAGATACTGGTGGAACCCCCGGGGGTTACTGGGAGATCAAACTGGAGTTACTGGGAGTTACTGGGAGTTACCGCTGAAAGCCCCTGGGGGGTCACTGGACAAACTGGGAGTTACTGGGAGATACTGGTGGAGCCCCTGGGGGTTACTGGAGTTACTGGGAGCTGTTACTGGGAGTTATTGGGAGTTACTGGGAGCTGTTACTGGGAGTTATTGGGAGTTACTGGAGTTACTGGGAGCTGTTATCGAGAGTTACTGGGAGTTACTGGGAGCTGTTACTGGGAGTTACTGGGAGTTACTGGGAGCTGTTACTGGGAGTTATTGGGAGTTACTGGGAGTTACTGGGAGCTGTTACTGGGAGTTACTGGTGGAGTCCCTGGGGGGTTACTGGGGGGACAAACTGGGAGTTACTGGGAGTTACTGGGAGCTGTTACTGGGAGATACTGGTGGAGCCCCCGGGGGTTACTGGGAGATCAAACTGGGAGTCACTGGGAGTTACTGGGAGTTACCGCTGGAGCCCCTGGGGGGTCACTGGGACTTACTGGGACAAACTGGGACAAACTGGGAGCAGCCCCACCCCCGCTCCCCCCCAAGGTCACCCCGAGGTCGGGGGGGGGGGGACCCGGCCCTGCCCCCCCCAGTCCCTCCCAGTCCCTCCCAGTTCATCCCAGTCCATCCCAGTAACCCCCAGCGCCTCCCAGGAACCCCCAGCGCCTCCCAGTTCGTCCCAGTTCATCCCAGTTCGGCCCAGTACCTGACTGGGAGCTCCGGGTCTGCTCCGGGCCCGTCCCAGGCTGGGGGTATTTTTAACTGGTGACGTCACCGGGGAGGCGTGGCCGAGGGGACACGCCCCCTCCCAGTTACACCAGTAAGGGACTGGGAATGGACCAGTAAGGGACTGGGAATGGACTGGGAGGGTCCAGGGACACGCCCCCTCCCAGTTACACCAGTAAGGGACTGGGAATGGACTGGGAGAGGCTGAGGGGACACGCCCCCTCCCAGTTACACCAGTAAGGGACTGGGAATGGACTGGGAGTGGTGGCAGGGACACGCCCCCTCCCAGTTACACCAGTAATGGACCAGTAAGGGACTGGGAATGGACTGGGAGTGGTGGCAGGGACACGCCCCCTCCCAGTTACACCAGTAAGGGACTGGGAATGGACTGGGAGTGGCCGAGGGGACACGCCCCCTCCCAGTTACACCAGTAAGGGACTGGGATTGGACTGGGAGGGTCCAGGGACACGCCCCCTCCCAGTTACACCAGTAAGGGACTGGGAATGGACTGGGAGAGGCTGAGGGGACACGCCCCCTCCCAGTTACACCAGTAAGGGACTGGGAATGGACTGGGAGTGGTGGCAGGGACACGCCCCCTCCCAGTTACACCAGTAATGGACCAGTAAGGGACTGGGAATGGACTGGGAGTGGTGGCAGGGACACGCCCCCTCCCAGTTACACCAGTAAGGGACTGGGAATGGACTGGGAGTGGCCGAGGGGACACGCCCCCTCCCAGTTACACCAGTAAGGGACTGGGAATGGACTGGGAGTGGTGGCAGGGACACGCCCCCTCCCAGTTACACCAGTAAGGGACTGGGAATGGACTGGGAGGGTCCTAGGACACGCCCCCTCCCAGTTACACCAGTAAGGGACTGGGATTGGACTGGGAGGGTCCCGGGACACGCCCCCTCCCAGTTACACCAGTAAGGGACTGGGATTGGACTGGGAGTGGTGGCAGGGACACGCCCCCTCCCAGTAACGGCCCAGTTACACCAGTAAGGGACTGGGAATGGACTGGGAGGGCCCAGGGACACGCCCCCTCCCAGTTACACCAGTAAGGGACTGGGAATGGACTGGGAGTGGTGGCAGGGACACGCCTCCTCCCAGTTACACCAGTAAGGGACTGGGAATGGACTGGGAGGGTCCTAGGACACGCCTCCTCCCAGTTACACCAGTAAGGGACTGGGAATGGACTGGGAGGGTCCTAGGACACGCCTCCTCCCAGTTACACCAGTAAGGGACTGGGAATGGACTGGGAGGGTCCAGGGACACACCTCCTCCCAGTTACACCAGTAAGGGACTGGGAATGGACCAGTAAGGGACTGGGATTGGACTGGGAGTGGTGGCAGGGACACGCCCCCTCCCAGTTACACCAGTAAGGGACTGGGAATGGACTGGGAGGGCCCAGGGACACGCCCCCTCCCAGTTACACCAGTAAGGGACTGGGAATGGACTGGGAGAGGCTGAGGGGACACGCCCCCTCCCAGTTACACCAGTAACGGACTGGGAATGGACCAGTAAGGGACTGGGAATGGACTGGGAGTGGCCGAGGGGACACGCCCCCTCCCAGTTACACCAGTAAGGGACTGGGAATGGACTGGGAGGGTCCCGGGACACGCCCCCTCCCAGTTACACCAGTAAGGGACTGGGATTGGACTGGGAGTGGTGGCAGGGACACGCCCCCTCCCAGTTACACCAGTAAGGGACTGGGAATGGACTGGGAATGGACTGGGAATGGACTGGGAATGGACTGGGAGGGTCCAGGGACACGCCTCCTCCCAGTTACACCAGTAAGGGACTGGGATTGGACTGGGAGTGGTGGCAGGGACACGCCCCCTCCCAGTTACACCAGTAAGGGACTGGGAATGGACTGGGAGTGGTGGCAGGGACACGCCCCCTCCCAGTTACACCAGTAAGGGACTGGGAATGGACTGGGAGTGGTGGCAGGGACACGCCCCCTCCCAGTTACACCAGTAAGGGACTGGGAATGGACTGGGAGTGGCCGAGGGGACACGCCCCCTCCCAGTTACACCAGTAAGGGACTGGGATTGGACTGGGAGGGTCCCGGGACACGCCCCCTCCCAGTTACACCAGTAAGGGACTGGGATTGGACTGGGAGTGGTGGCAGGGACACGCCCCCTCCCAGTAACGGCCCAGTTACACCAGTAAGGGACTGGGATTGGACTGGGAGGGCCCAGGGACACGCCCCCTCCCAGTTACACCAGTAAGGGACTGGGAATGGACTGGGAGTGGTGGCAGGGACACGCCTCCTCCCAGTTACACCAGTAAGGGACTGGGAATGGACTGGGAGTGGCCGAGGGGACACGCCCCCTCCCAGTTACACCAGTAAGGGACTGGGAATGGACTGGGAGGGTCCTAGGACACGCCTCCTCCCAGTTACACCAGTAAGGGACTGGGAATGGACTGGGAGGGTCCAGGGACACACCTCCTCCCAGTTACACCAGTAAGGGACTGGGAATGGACTGGGAGGGTCCCGGGCCACGCCCCCTCCCAGTTACACCAGTAAGGGACTGGGAATGGACTGGGAGTGTCCTGGGACACGCCCCCTCCCAGTTACACCAGTAAGGGACTGGGAATGGACTGGGAGGGCCCAGGGACACGCCCCCTCCCAGTTACACCAGTAAGGGACTGGGAATGGACTGGGAGGGTCCAGGGACACGCCCCCTCCCAGTTACACCAGTAAGGGACTGGGAATGGACTGGGAGTGTCCTGGGACACGCCTCCTCCCAGTTACACCAGTAAGGGATTGGGAATGGACTGGGAGGGTCCCGGGACACGCCCCCTCCCAGTTACACCAGTAAGGGACTGGGAGCCTCAGGGACGCCTCTCCCAGTGCTCCCAGTAACCCCCCAGTCACTCCCAGTAACTCCCCCAGTCCATCCCAGTGCTCCCAGTAACCTCTCCCAGTTCCCTCCCCGTCCCTCCCAGTATAAACCAGTCCCTCCCATTTCCCTCCCAGTCCCTCCCAGTATAATCCAGTCCCTCCCAGTATAATCCAGTCCCTCCCATTTCCCTCCCCGTCCCTCCCAGTCTAAACCAGTCCCCCCAGTCCCCTCCCAGTCCATCCCAGTTTGTCCCAGTCTCTCCCAGTATCACCAGTGCTCCGAGCATTTCCCCGCTCCAGTCCATGACCTTTGACCCCCGTGGGAGGGGAATTCCAGAGGGTCCTGGGGGGAGGAACTGGGAGGGACTGGGACAAACTGGGAGGGAACTGGGAGGGACTGGGACAGACTGGGATGGACTGGGGGGGGGATTGGGATGAACTGGGAGGGACTGGGACAAACTGGGAGGGAACTGGGAGAGACTGGGATGAACTGGGAGGGACTGGGATGCACTGGGATGAACTGGGATGAACTGGGGGACCAGTGAGTCATTGGAACTCCTGAGCAGGGCAGGACTGGGACGAACTGGTGAGACTGGGATGAACTGGGAGGGGACTGGGACAAACTGGGAGGGGACTGGGACAAACTGGGAGGGGACTGGGACAAACTGGGACAAACTGGGAGCGAACTGGGAGCCCCAAACCGCATCGAGGCCTCCCACAACCACGTCCGGGACTACAGCTCCCGTCATGCACCGCGCTACGCACAGCGCGCCCCTAAAGCTACGACGCCAGCTCCCGTCATGCCCCGCGTCCCGTCGAACCTTACAATCCCGGGCCTTCAACTCCCATCAGCCCCCGCGGCCCCAGAGCGCCCTCACAACCCAGTCCCGCCACGTCCCGCGCCCCAAAGAGACCGATGAGAGCTCCCCAAGTGCCCCCCAAAGGCTTTCCGACCCCAAAGGATCTCCCCAGAAGCCCCTGTGGACGCAAAAGTGCCCGCCTGGACTCTCTAAACGCTCCACTGCAGCCACCTGCGGAACTACAGCTCCCAGCGTGCATCGCGGTGCCCGTAGAGCGCCATTACCGCAGCGCCTCTGTCTCCCGTCGCGCCCCGCGGCCACATAGAGCGGCATCATCGCAGCGCCTCCAACTCCCATGATGCCCCGCGGCTCCGTTACACCACGTTATACCCGCGCCTACAACTCCCATCAACCCCCGCGCCCCAGAGAGCCCCCTCAGAGCCTCCCAGACCCCCAAGTTCTCCATAAATTCCCACCTAAAACTGCCCCAAAACCAGAACAGAACCCCCGATTTATTTGGGACACTAAAACTCAAAGTCTCTCGACCAACCAATCCTTTAATATTTAAATTTTGCGCCTCTTTGAAATCTTCCTCCCATGCTGTTTCGGTTCGTCCACATTTTGGTTCTATTTTGTCTTCTCCTTCCTCTTGCTCCTCTCGGGGTTTTTTTTCGGGACTCTCCTTGCAGGGATCACTCCGAGGACCTCGGGCTCATTCCGGGGGTCTCGGGGGGGATTTTCAGAGCACGGTCCGGCCTTGCTGGGTGAGCAGGATCCCAAAGCGCCGCTTTAAAGCCAGGCGGTGCCGGGAGAATTTATCGTCGGGGGAGAAACGGGCGGGGTGGGCCGAGCGTGTGGGGATCCCGTCCGGGGACACCTTCTGTGGGGGAATGGGGTCAGGGAGACACTGACAGCACCCTAAAATCCCCTCAAATTCTCCCCAAATTCTCCTGGATCTCCCGCCTCACGACATCCAAACTCCCCCGTATCGCTCCCAAACTCCACCCCGGACACCCAAACAGCGCGGATCGCCTCAAACCCCATCTGAAATCCCTTCTAAACATCCCCAAATCCCCTAAAATCCCCCCGAAAGCGCCCCGTACCCGCAGGGTGTAAACGCGCTCCCCGCGCTCGTTGATGTAGCACTGCAGGAACATGGCGGCGCCGGCTGCACACGTGACCGGAAGCTCCCTCAGACTAAATGGAGAGAGGGCGGGGCTTACACCGGAAATGGGCGAAGGGGACCATGGGAATTGTAGTCCCGGAAGTGAGCTGGGAGTACAGGTCAACCCAGGGGAACCAATGGGATCCAGGGGGGGAAATTTGGGGCAAAAAAAGGAGATTTGGGGTGAAAAGGGGGAATTGGGGCCCGAAAAAAGGAGAAATTTGGGTCCAAAAAACGGGAATTGGGGTCCAGGAAGGGAAAATTTGGGCTGTAAAAAGGGAAATTTGGGTCCAAAAAAGCGAAATTTGGGCCCAGGAGGGGAGAACTTGGGCCTAAAAAAGGGAAATTTGGGCCCAAAAAGGGGAAATTTGGGCCCAGAAAGAGGAGTTTGGGTCCAGGAAGGGAGAAACTGGGCTGTGAAAAGGGAAATTTGGGCCAAAAAACGGGAATTTGGGTCCAGGAAGGGAAAATTTGGACATAAAAAAGTGAAATTTGGGCCCCAAAAAAGTGAAATTTGGGCCCAAAAAAAGGGAAATTTGTGCCCCAAAATGGGAAATTTTGGCCCAAAAAAGAGGAATTTGTGTCCAGGAAGGGGAAATTCGTGCCCAAAAATGGGAAATTTGGGCCAAAAAAAGGAAATTTGGGCTAAAAAAGGGGAATTTGGGTCCAGGAAGGGAAAATTTGGACATAAAAATGGGAAATTTGGGCTCAAAAATGGGAAATTTGGACTCAAAAATGGGGAATTTGGGCCATAAAAAGTAAAATTTGGGCCCAAAAATTGGGAATTTGGGTCCAAAAAATGGAAATTTGGGGCCCAAAATGGGGAATTTGGGACCAAAAAGGGGAAAATTTGGTATAAAAAAGAGGAATTTGTGTCCAGGAAGGGAAAATTTGGGTCCAAAAATGGGGAAATTTGGGGCGTAAAAAGGGAAATTTAGGCCCAAAAAGAGGAGTTTGGGTCCAGGAAGGGAGAAACTGGGCCCAAAAGTGGGAAATTTGGGTCCGGAAAAGGAAAATTTGTGCCAAAAATGGGAAATTTTGGCTCTAAAAATGGGGAATTTGGGCCCCAAAAAGGGAAATTTGCCTGTAAAAAGAGAAACTTGGGCCCAAAAAGGGGGAATTTGGACTCAAATGTGGGGAATTTGGGCCATAAAAAGTGAAAATTGGGCCAAAAAGGGGAAATTTGGGCTCAAAAAAGGGAAATTTGGGCCCAAAATGGGGAAATGGGGTTCAAAAATGGGGAATTTGGGTCCAGGAAGGGAAAATTTTTAACTAAAAATGTGAAATTTGGGCCCAAAACCTGGGAAAGTTGGACTCAGAAATGGGGAAATTGGGTTAAAAAATGGGAAATCTGGGCCAAAAAAGGAGAGATTTGGGCTGTAAAAGGGAAATTTGTGCCTAAAAATGGGGAATTTGGGCCAAAAAAAGGAAATTTGGGCTAAAAAATGGGGAATTTGGGCCTAAAAATGGGAAATTTGGGCTCAAAAATGGGAAATTTGTGCCTAAAAATGGGAAATTTGGGCTCAAAAATGGGGAATTTGGGCTCAAAAATGGGAAATTTGGGCCAAAAAAAGGAAATTTGGGCTCAAAAATGGGAAATTTGTGCCTAAAAATGGGAAATTTGGGCTCAAAAATGGGAAATTTGTGCCTAAAAATGGGAAATTTGGGCTCAAAAATGGGGAATTTGGGCTCAAAAATGGGAAATTTGGGCCAAAAAAAGGAAATTTGGGCTCAAAAAAGGGAAATTTGGGCCAAAAAATGGGAAATTTGGGCTAAAAAAAGGGGAATTTGGGTCCAGGAAGGGAAAATTTGGACATAAAAATGGGAAATTTGGGCCAAAAAGGGGAAATTTGGGCTCAAAAAAGGGAAATTTGGGCTAAAAAAGGGGAATTTGGGCTAAAAAAGGGGAATTTGGGTCCAGGAAGGGAAAATTTGGACATAAAAATGGGAAATTTGGGCCAAAAACATGGGGAATTTGGGCTCGGAAATGGGGAATTTGGGCCATAAAAAGTGAAAATTGGGCCAAAAAGGGGAAATTTGGGCTCAAAAAGGGGAAATTTGGGCCCAAAATGGGGAATTTGGGCTCAAAAATGGGGAATTTGGGTCCAGGAAGGGAAAATTTTTGACTAAAAATGTGAAATTTGGGCCCAAAACCTGGGAAATTTGGGCTCAGAAATGGGGAAATTGGGTTAAAAAATGGGAAATCTGGGCCAAAAAAGGAGAGATTTGGGCTGTAAAAGGGAAATTTGTGCCTAAAAATGGGGAATTTGGGCTCAAAAATGGGAAATTTGTGCCTAAAAATGGGAAATTTGGGCTCAAAAATGGGAAATTTGGGCTAAAAAATGGGAAATTTGGGCTCAAAAATGGGAAATTTGGGCCAAAAAAAGGAAATTTGGGCTAAAAAAGGGGAATTTGGGTCCAGGAAGGGAAAATTTGGACATAAAAATGGGAAATTTGGGCCAAAAACATGGGGAATTTGGGCTCAAAAATGGGGAATTTGTGCCAAAAATGGGAAATTTTGGCTCTAAAAATGGGGAATTTGGGCCCCAAAAAGGGAAATTTGCCTGTAAAAAGAGAAACTTGGGCCCAAAAAAGGGGAATTTGGACTCAAATGTGGGGAATTTGGGCCATAAAAAGTGAAAATTGGGCCAAAAAGGGGAAATTTGGGCTCAAAAAAGGGGAATTTGGGCCCAAAATGGGGAATTTGGGTTCAAAAATGGGGAATTTGGGTCCAGGAAGGGAAAATTTTTAACTAAAAATGTGAAATTTGGGCCCAAAACCTGGGAAAGTTGGGCTCAGAAATGGGGAAATTGGGTTAAAAAATGGGAAATCTGGGCCAAAAAAGGAGAGATTTGGGCTGTAAAAGGGAAATTTGTGCCTAAAAATGGGGAATTTGGGCTCAAAAATGGGAAATTTGTGCCTAAAAATGGGAAATTTGGGCCCAAAAATGGGAAATTTGTGCCTAAAAATGGGAAATTTGGGCTCAAAAATGGGGAATTTGGGTCCGGGAAGGGGAAATTTGGGCATAAAAATGGGAAATTTGGGCCCAAAAAGGGGGAATTTGCCTGTAAAAAGAGAAACTTGGGCCCAAAAAAGGGGAATTTGGACTCAAATGTGGGGAATTTGGGCCATAAAAAGTGAAAATTGGGCCAAAAAGGGGAAATTTGGGCTCAAAAAAGGGAAATTTGGGCCCAAAAATGGGGAATTTGGGTTCAAAAATGGGGAATTTGGGTCCAGGAAGGGAAAATTTTTGACTAAAAATGTGAAATTTGGGCCCAAAACCTGGGAAAGTTGGACTCAGAAATGGGGAAATTGGGTTAAAAAATGGGAAATCTGGGCCAAAAAAGGAAAGATTTGGGCTGTAAAAGGGAAATTTGTGCCTAAAAATGGGAAATTTGGGCCAAAAAAAGGAAATTTGGGCCAAAAAATGGGAAATTTGTGCCTAAAAATGGGAAATTTGGGCTGTAAAAGGGAAATTTGTGCCTAAAAATGGGAAATTTGGGCCAAAACCGTGGGGAATTTGGGCTCAGAAATGGGGAAATTGGGTTAAAAAATGGGAAATTTGGGTCCAGGAAGGGAGAAACTGGGCCATAAAAAGGGAAATTTGGGCTCAAAAATGGGGAATTTGGGCTCAAAAATGGGAAATTTGGGCCCAAAAATGGGAAATTTGGGCCAAAAAAAGGAAATTTGGGCTAAAAATGGGGAATTTGGGTCCAGGAAGGGAAAATTTGGGCATAAAAAGGGAAATTTGGGCTCAAAAATGGGGAATTTGGGCTCAAAAATGGGGAATTTGGGTCCGGGAAGGGGAAATTTGCCTGTAAAAAGAGAAATTTGGGCCCAAAAAAGGGGAATTTGGACTCAAATGTGGGGAATTTGGGCCATAAAAAGTGAAAATTGGGCCAAAAAGGGGAAATTTGGGCTCAAAATGGGGAATTTGGGTTCAAAAAAGGGAAATTTGGGCCCAAAATGGGGAATTTGGGTTCAGGAAGGGAAAATTTTTAACTAAAAATGAGAAATTTGGGCCCAAAACCTGGGAAATTTGGGCTCCGAAATGGGGAAATTGGGTTAAAAAATGGGAAATCTGGGCCAAAAAAGGAGAGATTTGGGCTGTAAAAGGGAAATTTGTGCCTAAAAATGGGGAATTTGGGCTCAAAAATGGGAAATTTGGGCTCAAAAATGGGAAATTTGGGCCTAAAAATGGGGAATTTGTGCCTAAAAATGGGAAATTTGGGCCCAAAAATGGGAAATTTGGGCTCAAAAATGGGAAATTTGGGCCAAAAAAAGGAAATTTGGGCTAAAAAAGGGGAATTTGGGTCCAGGAAGGGAAAATTTGGACATAAAAATGGGAAATTTGGGCCAAAAATGGGGAATTTGGACTCAAAAATGGGGAATTTGGGTCCATAAAAAGTAAAATTTGGGCCCAAAAATTGGGAATTTGGGTCCAAAAAATGGAAATTTGGGCCCCAAAATGGGGAATTTGGGACCAAAAAGGGGAAAATTTGGTATAAAAAAGAGGAATTTGTGTCCAGGAAGGGAAAATTTGGGTCCAAAAATGGGGAAATTTGGGGCGTAAAAAGGGAAATTTGGGCCCAAAAAGAGGAGTTTGGGTCCAGGAAGGGAGAAACTGGGCCCAAAAGTGGGAAATTTGGGTCCGGAAAAGGAAAATTTGTGCCAAAAATGGGGAATTTTGGCTCTAAAAATGGGGAATTTGGGCCCAAAAAGGGGAATTTGCCTGTAAAAAGAGAAATTTGGGCCCAAAAAAGGGGAATTTGGACTCAAATGTGGGGAATTTGGGCCATAAAAAGTGAAAATTGGGCCAAAAAGGGGAAATTTGGGCTCAAAAAAGGGAAATTTGGGCTCAAAAATGGGGAATTTGGGTTCAAAAATGGGGAATTTGGGTCCAGGAAGGGAAAATTTTTAACTAAAAATGCGAAATTTGGGCCCAAAACCTGGGAAATTTGGGCTCAGAAATGGGGAAATTGGGTTAAAAAATGGGAAATCTGGGCCAAAAAAGGAGAGATTTGGGCTGTAAAAGGGAAATTTGGGCTCAAAATGGGGAATTTGGGCTCAAAAATGGGAGATTTGGGCTCAAAAATGGGAAATTTGGGCCAAAAAAAGGAAATTTGGGCTAAAAAATGGGAAATTTGGGCCTAAAAATGAGAAATTTGGGCCCAAAAATGGGAAATTTGGGCCAAAAAAAGGAAATTTGGGCTAAAAAAGGGGAATTTGGGTCCAGGAAGGGAAAATTTGGACATAAAAATGGGAAATTTGGGCCAAAAAAGGGGAATTTGGATTCAAAAATGGGGAATTTGGGCCACAAAAAGTAAAATTTGGGCCCAAAAATTGGGAATTTGGGTCCAAAAAATGGAAATTTGGGCCCCAAAATGGGGAATTTGGGACCAAAAAGGGGAAAATTTGGTATAAAAAAGAGGAATTTGTGTCCAGGAAGGGAAAATTTGGTATAAAAAAGAGGAATTTGTGTCCAGGAAGGGAAAATTTGGGACCAAAAATGGGGAAATTTGGGGCGTAAAAAGGGAAATTTAGGCCCAAAAAGAGGAGTTTGGGTCCAGGAAGGGAGAAACTGGGCCCAAAAGTGGGAAATTTGGGTCCGGAAAAGGAAAATTTGTGCCAAAAATGGGAAATTTTGGCTCTAAAAATGGGGAATTTGGGCCCCAAAAAGGGAAATTTGGGCCAAAAAAAGGAAATTTGGGCTAAAAAATGGGGAATTTGGACTCAAAAATGGGGAATTTGGGCCATAAAAAGTGAAAATTGGGCCAAAAAAAGGAAATTTGGGCTCAAAAAGGGAAATTTGGGTTCAAAAATGGGGAATTTGGGTTCAAAAATGGGGAATTTGGGTCCAGGAAGGGAAAATTTTTAACTAAAAATGTGAAATTTGGGCCCAAAACCTGGGAAAGTTGGGCTCAGAAATGGGGAAATTGGGTTAAAAAATGGGAAATCTGGGCCAAAAAAGGAGAGATTTGGGCTGTAAAAGGGAAATTTGTGCCTAAAAATGGGAAATTTGGGCTCAAAAATGGGAAATTTGGGCCAAAAAATGGGAAATTTGTGCCTAAAAATGGGAAATTTGGGCTCAAAAATGGGAAATTTGGGCTAAAAAAGGGGAATTTGGGCTCAAAAATGGGGAATTTGGGGCGTAAAAAGGGAAATTTAGGCCCAAAAAGAGGAGTTTGGGTCCAGGAAGGGAGAAACTGGGCCCAAAAGTGGGAAATTTGGGTCCGGAAAAGGAAAATTTGTGCCAAAAATGGGAAATTTTGGCTCTAAAAATGGGGAATTTGGGCCCAAAAAGGGGGAATTTGGACTCAAATGTGGGGAATTTGGGCCATAAAAAGTGAAAATTGGGCCAAAAAGGGGAAATTTGGGCTCAAAATGGGGAATTTGGGTTCAAAAATGGGGAATTTGGGTCCAGGAAGGGAAAATTTTTAACTAAAAATGTGAAATTTGGGCCCAAAACCTGGGAAATTTGGGCTCAGAAATGGGGAAATTGGGTTGAAAAATGGGAAATCTGGGCCAAAAAAGGAGAGATTTGGGCTGTAAAAGGGAAACTTGTGCCTAAAAATGGGGAATTTGGGCTCAAAAATGGGAAATTTGTGCCTAAAAATGGGAAATTTGGGCTCAAAAATGGGGAATTTGGGCTCAAAAATGGGGAATTTGGGCCATAAAAAGGGAAATTTGGGCTCAAAAATGGGAAATTTGTGCCTAAAAATGGGAAATTTGGGCCAAAAAAAGGAAATTTGGGCTCAAAAATGGGAAATTTGGGCCAAAAAAAGGAAATTTGGGCTAAAAAAGGGGAATTTGGGTCCAGGAAGGGAAAATTTGGACATAAAAATGGGAAATTTGGGCCAAAAACGTGGGGAATTTGGGCTCAAAAAAGGGAAATTTGGGTCCAGGAAGGGAGAAACTGGGCTGTGAAAAGGGAAATTTGGGCTCAGAAATGGGAAATTTGTGCCAAAAATGGGAAATTTGGGCTAAAAACATGGGGAATTTGTGCTTAAAAATGGGAAATTTGGGCCCAAAAATGGGAAATTTGGGCCAAAAAAAGGAAATTTGGGCTCAAAAATGGGAAATTTGGGCCCAAAAATGGGAAATTTGTGCCAAAAATGGGAAATTTGGGCTAAAAATGGGGAATTTGGGTCCAGGAAGGGAGAAACTGGGCCATAAAAAGGGGAAATTTGGGCTCAAAAATGGGGAATTTGGGCTCAAAAATGGGAAATTTGGGTCCAGGAAGGGAAAATTTTTAACTAAAAATGTGAAATTTGGGCCCAAAACCTGGGAAATTTGGGCTCAGAAATGGGGAAATTGGGTTAAAAAAGGGGAAATCTGGGTCCAAAAAAGGAGAGATTTGGGCTGTAAAAGGGAAATTTGTGCCTAAAAATGGGGAATTTGGGCTCAAAAATGGGAAATTTGTGCCTAAAAATGGGAAATTTGTGCCCAAAAATGGGAAATTTGGGCCAAAAAAAGGAAATTTGGACTCAAAAAAGGGGAATTTGGGTCCAGGAAGGGAAAATTTGGACATAAAAATGGGAAATTTGGGCCAAAAACATGGGGAATTTGGACTCGGAAATGGGGAATTTGGGTCCAGGAAGGGAGAAACTGGGCCATAAAAAGGGAAATTTGGGCTCAAAAATGGGGAATTTGGGCTCAAAAATGGGAAATTTGGGCTAAAAAAGGGGAATTTGGGTCCAGGAAGGGAAAATTTGGACATAAAAATGGGAAATTTGGGCCAAAAAAAGTAAATTTGGGCTAAAAAAGGGGAATTTGGGTCCAGGAAGGGAGAAACTGGGCCATAAAAAGGGAAATTTGGGCTCAAAAATGGTGGTTTTAGAGTCCTGGCCCTCTGCAAAGCTCTGTGCCAAACGCAGGAAAAGACGGAGTCTTCAAGGTTACATGCTTCTTTTATTAGTTCTTATCTTACAATTTTCTCAGTGTCCAAAAGATGTTTGCCGCGGCTCGGACATCTGGTGACTCCCCCTGTCTCTGGGCTGTCCTTATCTTTTATACTAATTGCTACCTATTCTTTATTTACTATTTATTACCAATGTCTATCACTATCACTAAAAAGGTCATCTTTACTCTGACCCAATCCTCACTGACTACTTTGTGCCAACGTCACTGCAGAAATGGAGTGAGGGAACAAGAAGGAAGAAGAAAGAGTCAACGCCCTAAATTCTCCATCTCGCCCCATTCACTTCAATGCCAAAAATCCCAAACCCACTGTTTTTTCACCCTGTGATATACTAAACTACTATTTTTCACACTCTTGTGGCCTGCAATGCTTCCTGCAGTGCAAGAAGCCTCTCCCATGGACTGAAATCAAATCCAGTGTCTCTCTGAGCTCTGGGCTCTGGGCTGGGGTCCCAGACCCCCCTGTCCAGGTCCCTGACCCTCCAGGGCAACCAAAGGAATGCCCTGGATTCCAACATCCGCTGACATTGGAAGGAGATGTGCAGGGCTGGTCTTGGTGGGGTGGGTCCCCCGTGGAGGCCCCCGGTGCTTCCCCAGGTCCTTAGTCCGGAGAGGTTGGAACAGTTCCTAGGAGAGGGCAGAAAAGAAAAAAAGCAAGGAAAAAAAGGAAAAAAAAAAAAAAAAAAAAAAAAAAAAAAAAAAAAGGCAAAAAGCTTCATCTATTCTACAGCGTCTGACTACGAGCACTCTAACTACGCTAGCACTAAACTAACTAACTGCCATCGAAGAAAAACAACAGAGCTTCTTTTGTCTTGCAGTGTTCCAACTCCCCCGCTTCAAGGTCACTCCAAGGAGCAGAGTTTTCCTGGGGAAAAAAACAAACCGTGCTTCCCTCCCCTCTGCACCCAATAGATGATTGGGGGATACACAGTCACCCTAGGACACAAATCCATAAACATCCCCCATATCGAGTGCCCCATTTTTCTTTCTAAATATTGCAAATTCTTTTGCTTCTTATGATACTTTTCATATTCTCTATGACTATCCTTAACTAATTAATCAAACCATACAATAAACCTAATGGCAATCCTTCTTAATAATTTCAAGACCATCCAAAAAGTACGTTCCACCAGTGATGAGATGTGTCTTTCTCTATTCTCCTAAAGACTTTTTGTATAGTCTTTGTGTCATGGTGTATTGTAATCAGGGTTCTTCAGCTAAGGCCAAATTCATCCCTATGGGCCCAGACAATACATCTTATTCCCCTCACATATAAACCCTGGTTGTTTTCTTGTGGCACATCACTCTACATTAAAAAACAAAGGCAGTCACTACATTTGTTACAGGGTCATAAGTGAAATTAACCAAAACCCACCAAAATTGAAGTTCCCTCTCTAGGTCAAATGATTTTTCAAATTTCAGTGGGAAAGGTGCCTTCTCTTCCTTCTCTAATAATTGAGGGAGACACTTCCTGCACCTACAACTGCACTTGAATGGAACTGAGAGCTAAAAACAACATTTCCAGTGGCTGTTTCCAAAGCATTTGCTAACAGTTTATAACCTTGCTCTTGGATGTTCTCTCATTCTGATAATATTTTAAACAGTTTCCAGTGGGTAGTACCTTAGGTTTACTGTAACTTAACTATGTCATTACCACTTGCAGCCAATCTATTCATTAAGACTTTTGAATCCAGTGTGTTCAACCCCCCCAGTCCAGTTCCCAGCATTCCTGTGAAATCTCTTTCCTGCTTGAATGTATAAGGTGCACACTTCTGCAGTGGAATGTTTACCTGTCTTGCCATCTGTGCTCACTTCAGGGACCATTCTGAATTGAGCAATAGCCTTTGCATCCCTGTCTTTTTCAATAGCACCTGGTGCTATCTTGGTGACTAAAGGTTTGGACAAGTGTATTTGGAGGTGTGGTGGTGCTTTCTAATGTTGGTGTTGGAGTTGTCCTGCTCCTGAGGACAACTGTCCTATCAATCTGCGGGTTTGACATTGGTTGTAATAATGATCATAAAAGCCAGTGTTCTTGACCACAATGTACTCATTTTTATGGGGTAATTTTTAGTTTCAGTTCATTATCACCTGGTGTTGCCTTCTAAGGAGTCTCTGGAGCCTTCTTTACTTGAGTGTGATGGATCCAAGTATTCTGCTCCTTGATCTTAATCACAGTGAATGTGGTGAGAAGCACCTGGAATGGTCTCTCCCATTGTGGTTTCAGGGTCTTCTCTGCATGAGACTTAATATATACATAATCTCCAGGCTGTATGTCATGCACTGGCCCATCCAACCCTCTGCTTTGAGTTCCAGCCACATGTTTTTCAATGTTTCTGAGCTGCTCACTCAAGGCCACCAGGTAGGTGGTCAGTGGTTCCTCCCCAGTCTGTGAGGATAGTCCTTTCTGTACCCTATATGGCCTTCCATAAAGCATTTCAAAAGGACTGAACTTTTCTTTTGTTCTGGGTTTAGTCTGACTTCTCAGCAATGCCAGTGGGAAAGATTGAAGCCAGGATAAAGAATCCCTAGCTACACTATTTTTGAAATAAAATGTGGTCCTCTCCCTGAGGATACTGTTACCTCTCGAGCTTTAGCAGTCCTTGTGGGGAAAGCTTCTGGCCACGCTGAAAAGGTATCGGTTTGTACCAAAAAATATCGATACCCCCCTTTTATTGGAAGTTCTGAAAAGTCAAATTTTCACTGCTTCCTGGGCCCATGACCTTTTCCAATTTGCCCAAGTTTTGTGTTGAGAGTATTCTTGGGTTTAGTCTGGAGGCAAAAATCACATTGTTGAGTCACTTGGGCAGTGGTAATCTTTTCAGTTAAATAGTTATGCAAGGCATCAATTCCCCAATGTGTTTTCTAATGTTCCTCCCTTACTGGTGACCACAGTAAATGGGAGGGGATAGCTAGCTTCCCTTCTGCTGCTACAGCCCATCCCTCCTGGTTATATGCTCACCCTTGGCCCTTAATTAGTTTTCTGTCTTCTTTATTATATGCTGGCTTACCTTTGGGGGAAATCCGACCATCTGGAATCAAGGCTCCTTCTACTGTTATCTCACCTCTTGCTGCTTCTTTTGCCTCTCTGTCTGCCAGCTCATTTCCTTTATCCGGTTCTGAGCTCACCTTCTGGTGTGCCTTAATGTGCATGATTGAAACTTTCTCAGGCATCTGGATTGCTTCCAATACTCACATTATCTCTTGTGCATGTGTGATGTTCTTCCCCTGCAAATTCAACAGTTCCTTTTCCTTTTCCTTGGCTCCATGGGCATGTACAAGCCCAAATGAGTATCTTGAGTCTATATAGATGTTTATTCTCTTTTTCTTTGCTAATTCCAAGGCACGGGTTGAAACAATTATCTTGGCCTTTTGTGCAGAGCTACCTGCTGCTAAGGGTCCAAATTCAAAAGCCTTTCTGCAGGTGGTAACAGCATACCCAGCATGTCGCTTTCCACTGACAGTGTAAATAACTGCTCCCATCAGTGACCCAGGTTTCTGCATCATCCAAAGGGGTGTCCTTCAAATCTGGGGAGCTAGAGTAAGTGGCTTTGATAGTCTGCAGGCAGTCATGATGTACCGGCTCCCCTTGATTTCCGCTGAGAAAAGAGGTTGGGTTGACAATGTTAGTTACGACTGTCTCTACATTATCTTACTCTATCATGATAGCTTGGTATTTCAGGAACTGCTGAGGGGAAATGTTGGAGTCCTAGAAGCTTAGAGTTTGGGGTTTTAGTGCATGTGAGTCAAGCTGGAGGATTTTGGGTGTTGTCTTTGTCCTTCTTCACCTTCTTCTTCCTTTTTGTTCACGAATCTGGATGGTTTTCTGTAATTGGGTGAAAGAAATCCACATTGTGGGTTTTCAGTGGTAATAACTGGATTAGGAGCATAAATAATATAGATGTCAACTGTTTATGGGATAATTGGGACTTAAATAGCCTTGAATAGACACCATTTTAGCTCACGTTCTCGAGTCGTTAGAGAGAGCTCACAACTCGTGTGTTTGTAATAAATAAGAATAATAAATTTCAGTGTGACTTGAAAAAATTCATCTGAGTTTTATTCACTCTGACCTTGGAGCAGGAAAGAGCCAGGCAATCCCACAGGAAAAGCCAGCGGCCACCCTTTACTTCCAACACTGCGGACACTGTGTGAGACACTAGCACAGGCATTTTCTGGCCCAAGGTGAACTTGCGTGCTTCTTGGATGTTCAGCACCACAGCTGTGACAGCTCTAAGGCAACCTGGCTGTCCTTTGGCTGCTGCACCCAGCTGCTTAGAAAAGTAACCAACTGCCCCTCGATATGGGCCCAGGTCCTGTGCCAGTATTCCCAGGGCAATCCCCTGTTTCTATGGGAAAAGAGAAAGAATGGTTTACTCATATCTGGAAGTTCCAGAGCTGGAGCTGACATGAGAGCTTCCTTTAGTTGTTCAAAGGCCGGTGTGGCTTCCTTTGTCCACTGTAGGTCTTTGTTTCAGTTTGCAGTGAGCGCATACAGAGGTTTCACAAATAGTCTGTAATTGTAGATCCATAATCTGCACCACCCCATCATTCCCCAAAAGGTTCTCCATTCCTTTATTGTCTGGGGTTTCAGGGTTTTGCATATTACATCTGTGCACTCTTTTTCCAAAGTCTGTTGTCCAGCACTGACCTCATAACCCAGGTAAATCACCTTCTTCTGCTTTACCACTTGAGCATTTTTCTTTCATACTCTGTACCCCTGAAGCCCCAGGAAATTTAAAATGTTTACTGTCCAGGCCACACACCCCTCTTCTGTTGGAGTAGCTATTAGGATGTCATCTACATACTGCAACAATTTCTCTTCTCCTGGTGCTGCTTCCCAGGATTCTAAGTGTTTTGCAAGTTGTTCTCTGAACAAGGTGGGTGAATTTTTGAACCTGTGCAGAAGCACTGTCCATGTGAGCTGAGTTTTCACATCCAAATGCAAAAATTTTCTGTCTGGCTTCATGGAGAGGGCAGCAAAAGAAGGCATCCTTTAAATCTAGAACGGTAAACCAAGTTAACTCTGGTGTTAAACATGTTAACAAGGTGTATGGCTTTGCCACTACGGGGTAAAGATCCTCAGTTATCCTGCTGACAGCTCGTAAATCCTGTACGACTCGATATGACCCATCAGCTTTTTTGGAGAGGTAGGAGTGTTGAAATTGGACTGACACTCCTTTAGCAACCCCAGCTGTAAGGATTTTTCAATTATCAGGTTAATTCTTTCCCTATTCTCTTTTCCCAGGGGATACTCTTTGATTCTAACTAGTTGTTTCCCATCCTTAGGTTTGAATTGTACTGAGGGTGCATTTTTTCCTCTCCCTGGTATATTGGAAGCCCATACTCTAGGCCACCTATTTTTGATCATTTACCTCCAAAGTAATTTCCAAAATTTTAAAATATATGGTTGCTTATAATTTTTCATATAAATCTCTCCTTGGGAGTGACTCAGGGGAGTTAGGCATGCTTAAAAACTTATGGACACCCCATTGTTTTCCATATTTATATTTTAATGGCTTTCAAAAATGTGCTATTTTAGACTGGCCAGTTGCCCCCTTGTCCTAGGGTGACTTTATGATGCTTGTATCCCCAGTCTTCTGTTCTGTTTGTGTTGGATATTGTGTTCTGCACCTTTAAGCCTGGTTCCGAGAGCGAGGCAGGGAGACAGAGAAAGTCCAAGTTTGTTTTCAGAAACTGCACTCACTCCTCTGCATTCCGGCTTCTGGACTGCGTTTGTCTGAAGCACGGACAGACAGCAGGACAGAGATCTCCTGTGCTTTTAGTTAGTTTTAGCTAGCTTTAGAGGCAGAGAAGTTCCCCGGACTGTTTGTTCCTTTTTCTTGGGACTGTTTAAACCTGCTCTGGGCTGAAAACCCAGAAGAGCACCAGGAGCTCAGCACCTTCACCCCACCGGGGCCCAGGATGGCATTTTCCAGCATTAGAGGGACTGATAAGAGATGGAACGAGCTGAGCTACAACCTACAGCAAGGACTTTCCTCAGTTTTGCCCTCTCTCTTCAGAGTGGTGAGAGCTTTTATTGTTTCATAATATTAATTCTTTCTGTTTATGGGCACTTTGTTAAATAAATGGATTTTTCCTCTTTTCTCTAAGGAGATTTTTTTCCCAGACCCATTGGACATTTTGGTTTGCTTCCCAGAGGGACCCTATTCCGAGATTTCCTCCCAAATTTGCCCTAAACCAGGACAACCCTTCACTATAACATTGTCATTCCCCACTGGCCATAAAGCTTCATTTAAAACTGAATATGTTGGTCTCGTATCCACCATGATTTTCACCTTCTCCGCCTCTTTTCCCAGCTTCATTTTTATAACCAGTGGATCTGCAGGGGTGGAATCCCCCAGTTTCAGGTACTAAATGTGACTTTCCACACACAAACTTTAAGATCTCGAGTTCCAAATCCACATGTCTAAGGTGTTGTTCTTGCTCACACCCAAGTACATACACTCTGTTGCCTTGCATAAAAATAATACCAACGCCTTGTACAAATCTTACACTACATTAACACCCACACGGGATGCCACTCTCAAAAAGTTAATTGTCCTGGAATTTCCACAAAAACCAGTTATCCAGTTCCTCTCTCTTGGAAGATCCAGATCCTCTACTGCAGGTTGCTCCCAGTCCAAGGCTACCAGCCTTCCTGCAGAGGTCTTATACACCCCTTCTAATAAAACCTGTTCATGTATTTTGGTTTTTAGCCAGCAACATGCTAAATTCAAGAACTCCCAGAAGTCAAGTCCAAACCACTGAGGGAGAAGAGTTCTCTCCACTCATCTAGCCACAGTTAAAACACACAATAAAACACACAGTAATCACCACACACACAGGCACAGCACTCTCAGACACTGCACACTCTCCTGTGCTCCCACTCTCTATTCCCACGCTTTGCCTGTCTCTGGCTGTTCCGGTCACCCAGGGAAGAAACGCAGATCGGGGCTCTGCACTCACTCTGTGTCTGCTGGCACATCTCACTCACACAAACAAATGTTCAAACTTAGCAATCACACAATCACACAAATACAGGAACAGTAACTCAATTGCTGTTATAGTTGGTTGTCACAAGAGAGAAGTGTTTCCACAAAAATGAATACAGGTATTACAACAAAGGACTGCAATTATAGTTGGTTGTCACAAGAGGGAAGTGTGTCCACACTAATGAACACAGCTATTGCAAAAACTTCAAAAATCCTTTCAAAAGGCACTGTATCAAAACCACATATCCCACACAGCATATACCACTGGCTTTTCATCCCACATAAATCACCTTAAATAAATCATCTTACAGAAAGGCCTTTTCTAATCACTATTAACAAAATCTTACAATGAACACCATCAATATGGGACGTTTATGGAATAGCAGCCAAGTAATAAATAATACTGATAATACCTTGGTTTCTGCTCAGATTACCCTGACATCTGCCAGTGGCCACACAATGTGGTCAACAGAAATCCTCTTTTTCCATATTTCCAAAATTACTATACCAGATGTCTCTGACAGGTACTGAACCTTGTGCAGACGTTTCCAGCTTATAGATTTGCCTTGGGTGCCACCCTTAAAAGTCAATTAAATATACCTTCTCTGACATGTGGATGGTCCTTGTTTATTCTCTGCAGGAGCGGCCAGGAAGCAGAGTCCCCTCTGGAAAAGATCTCGGGTGCGCCTTGGAGTGTCCACCCAGACGGGAGCTTCTGCAGCCAGACAAAGAAGTCCCTTCGTGGTCACCAAGTGAAGGGTAGAATAAGAACTTTACAATCAGAAAATTCTAAAGCAGGAATGTTTTATTTCCAGCTGGGACACACAGGGGGACATTTCCTACAAACCATGCTTGCTCTGGTGTCTTTCTCTCACTTATTTATCTTTTGAGGTATTATGCATTTGAAGTATATGCATTAAATTTCACAATACACCTATACATATTCATTACCTAGCTCTGCCTAGCCTTGCTTCATATTAAAATTAGCTAGAAGATCTTTCTGCAGCTGCAGAATCCCCTCTGGTGGTCATGGGTCGGCATCATCTGATGAAGTAACTAGTCTTCATCCCAATATCCTCCTCTTGACCCCTCCTTCTGGGCAGGCACAGGAAGGATGTGGCTAGTTCCCGGGTCAGTTGGTCCTGGCCAAACCATGAGCCTGGTTCTTGCTGGCTCCCAAGCCACAAAGTTCTGCTTTATTGATTTTTGACAAATACCAAAATCCTGCTTTGCTAAGTTTCAACATTTTATATCTTACCTATTGGACTTGGACCTAATAACTACCTAGCAATCAAGTTTATTAGCTAATCTTCTCTGTGTTCTCAGTACAACCTGATTTTTTACTTCTACAAAATCACCAAAAGCTGCTGCTAAAATCTTGCATTTTCATATCCATTAACGTCCCCCATATCAAGTGCACACAATGCTGGAGCACCCCAGAGAGAGCTTTGCCATGGGGCTCACCCTGAATGTGCTGCTGGGCTGGGCTGGGCTGGGGTTAGGGCAGGGGAGGTGGGCAGAGCTGGACAGAAGCTGGGCGAGACTGGGAAATTCCCAGGAGATAAAACCCACCCACGTCAGCTGAGTTGTGTGACTCTGCAGGGCCAGGACACATTCCAGCAGGTGTGTGGGGCTGTGCCAGTCCCCTGGCAGGGATCTCACACAGGCAGGTGCAGCGCTGAGGAGGTTGGTCTGTGGCCTTGGTGGCATGGTCAGTCTGAGAAGGTGTCCCAGGGCTTTGACCATCCCTCCAGCTGCTTCCAGCAGCCTCTTTCAGACCTGGGAACTCAGCCTAGTTTATTGGTCTATTTGTTCTGTGGTTATCTTCTTCCTCCTGATGATTTCAGCCACCCTGTCCCAGGCTCCCTCCTCACCCAGCCCTTGGCAGACTCCAGGGCAGGGCTCTCTGTGAACCCTGCCATGGGATGTGGGTGTTGGAACTGGACACTGAGGTCTGGTGTGGACACTCTGGTGGGGACCATTTGCCCACCCAAAACACACCCTGTGCTGTGCTGTGTCTGATGAGGGGAATGTGGGGCCTGTGCTGGGCAGGGGGGCTGTGCTGCCTCAGGGACAAATGACAGGGATGAACCACAACACAACCACCAGGAGGTGGAAGTGAGGACAAGCTACAGAGAAGGAATTCAGAAATGTGACCTTAGGGCGTGTTCATGTGTTTAGGAAAGCCAAAACTCAGCTGGAGCTGATGGAGTCTAAAGGCAACATCCAGATCAAAGTTAATTCAGTTGCTGTGTTTGCAGTAAATGGCTGCAAAGGGAACATGTCAGCCTGCTGCTAAATGAGGTAATGGAGGGGCAAATCTAGGATCATGGAATGGCCTGGGTTGGAATCCTAAAGATCATCCAGTTCCAATCTCCTGCCATGGGCAGGGACACCTTCCACCGGACCAGATTGCTCCATGCAGCCTGGCCTTGAACACCTCCAGAGGTGGGGAGTCTGCAGCCTCTCTGGGTAACCTGTGCCAAGGACTCACCACCCTCACTGGGAAGAATTTCTTCCCAATATCCCATCTAAACCTGCCCTTCCTCCCCTCATGGCCGTTCCCCCTTGTCCTGTCACTCCAGGCCCTTGTCCAAAGTCCCTCTGCAGCTCTCTCAAAGCCCCTTTAGGTGCTGGAATGGGCTCTAATGTCTCCCTGGAGCCTTCTCACAGCCAGGCTGAACAGCTGCAGCTCTCTCAGCCTGGCTCCAGAGCAGAGGTGTTCCAGCCCTGCAAATGTCCATGGTGACACTGCAGGGCTTCCTGTAACCAAGGGTGCATTGTCACACTGTGGGACCAAGGAGACCCTTGTGACACTTTGGGGCCTCAAGGAACCAAGCAACCATTTGAACACTGCAGAACCAAGGAGACCATTGTAACACTGAGGGGCCTCGTGGAATCATGGAATCCATTCTACCCCCAAGGGGCCTCATGGAACCAAATGTCCTTTGGGATACTGCAAACCAAGGGGCCATTGTGACACTTCAGGGCCTTATCGAGACAAGGAGAGCATTGTGGCACTGCAAGGGCTTGTGGAATCAGGGAACCGTTGTGACACAGCGTAGTCCAATGGAACCAAGGGTTCCATGGTGACATTGAGGGGTCTCAAGGAACCAAGAGGCCATTATGACACTTCAGGGGCTCGTGAAAGCAGGGGGATCCTTGTGACACTGTGGGGTCTTGTATAACCAAGGGCCAGTGTGGCACTGCAGGGCCTCATGGAACCAAGGGCCATTTTAAAACTGCAGAGCCAAATAGGGCATTGGGACACTGTGGAGCCTGATTGACCTGATGAGAATAACGTGACACAGTAAGACCTTATGGAAACAACGTTCCATTGTGACACTTTGGGGTCTCATGTAACCAGGAGTCCAACTGTGACACTGCAGAGCCAGGGAGATCATTATGACACTGCAGGGTCTCATGGAACAAATGGGTCATTGTGTCACTGCAGGGCCCCATGGAAGTGAGGATCCATTGTGACACTGCTACCAAAAATGAGGAAAAAACAAAAAAACAAACAAACAAAAAAAACCTGCTTAACACCAAGGGATCAGGAAAAAGCAGCACTCTTTATTCAGCTAGATGCACAAGGGGGAATTGCTCCTTCCAAAGGTGTGCATGATGAGTACAGGAAAGTTCCTGCTTACAGCCTGTATTTTACAAACATATTCAGTGATTTTAACAGAATAAGCATATATAGATAATAATTTCCCTGAAATCATCAACAGATTTTCTCTCCACAGATATATTCTCTTTCCTGGGGGTCTCTTTGGTGCTCCCTGGTAGTTGGTGATGCCACAGTCACACCTGACAGCCTCGTGGACTCTTAAAAGTTGGCACAACTGGAGCTGGTCGTTTTCCAATTCTCCTTCTTACACAATGGGCATTGTGCAGTTCCATGGGCCAGAGGGTTTTGAAGAACAAGCATTATGTGTGCTCACCAGGTGGAAATGGTTTTACATCGGTTAACATCCCTTTTGAGGCATGTGAAGTTTCTCTTCCCTCCAAGCCTTTCTAGGCCTCACATCAGTGTCTGCTGGAATTCAATCTCCCCCCCGCCTCATCCAGCAGCAGCCCTGCCTTTCCCTCCTCCAGCCTTGGTCTCCAGCACAGCCATGGAGGCTCTTTGGGCTCTGGACTTTTCCTGCAGCCACCAAGGGCAGCTGAGCTCTGCCCTTCCCACAGCCAGCCCTGCCCAGCCCAGGCAATGCCCAGCAATTCCCTGTCTGTGCCTGGCCTTGCTGTCAGCCCCGGCAGCGGCTGCGTGGCCCCTTTGTGCCGCGCTGGCCCAGCCATGGTGCCACAGCCCCTGTGCAGGCCCAGGGCAGGACAGGAGCATTGCGGGTGGGAACGGCCCCTGTGCCGTGGTGCCCACAGCAGCCTTGGGGCTCTGTGCCCCATGGCCTCCCTGCTGGGCAGCCTCTGCCAGCTCCTGCACAGCCCGTGGCATCTGTGGGGCTGCACAGACAGCCCTGCCCCGGGCTCTGCCGGGCTCTGGGCCAGCAGAGAGGCCGGGCAGGGCTGGCCATGGCCGGGAACAGGCCCTGAGCCCCGCAGGAGGATGGAGCTGGGGCACAGCAAAACTGCCCCGCAAACCTGGGCTGAGCAGCCAGGGCTGGCAATGGCTGGGGACAGAGGCTGGCAGTGACAAATGTCCTGGGCCCCCTCCCTGCTCTGTCCATGCCACCAAGGGCACAGAGCAGCCTCCTCTCTGGGGCACTTGCCTGTTTTCAATGCCTTCCACAGGCGCTGGCCCTGCCCCACAAGGCCTGGGCTGAGTCCTGCCCCTGCACGCTCACACCGGCTGAGATGGACACTGATGGTTTCTGTGCCGGGCTCTCTCAGCCCAGCCCAGCTCCCTCCAAGCTCTGCCAGCTGCCCTGAGCTCTCTGCAGCACCAAGGGCCTCTCCCCAGCACAGCCCAGCCGGCTCTGGCCCCACAGCTCTGCTCAGGGCAGGCTGCTCTGGGCAGGGGCCCCACGGCCTCAGCCCCTCGGAAGGGCACAGCAGCAGCTGCAGCTCAGAGAGGGCTCAGCCCCAGCCATGGGGGAAGGTGCCTGGCCAAGGGAAAAGGAGGCTCCCTGGGTGCCCTGCTCTCCTCTCCAGGACATCCTGAGAGCTCTGCAGCCCCTGCTGCCATCCCATCTGCCCAGGCCAGCACAACAGCCGTGGCCTTGTGGCCCTCAGGAGCTGTTCCTGCTCCAGGCCCAGGGCCCATCCCAAAGCTGGGGCAGCCAGAAAGCTGTGCCCATTCCTGTTCATTGCTGCTCTGATGAGGATGGATCCTCAGCCACTTGGAGGTTGCTGGTGAATTTTACTTTTCCAAAGGCCTGTTCCTGAGGTCTTCAGTTGAGAAATGTGTTGACAAAGGTTCATTAACATTTGTTGAAAACACCAAAACTTGACAAGGCCCCGGGATTCATTCAAGTTTTCAATTCTTCTGTGGTTAATTAGAAGTTTTTGCAGTTTTCAGAAGTGTATTCAAAGTGAATATACTATATTAAAAACAATGAGGAAGTAGTTGTTTTGTTCTGTTTAGTTTTCTTTTCCTGTTTATAGATTGATATCAGTGATCCCCAGTTGATATTGATCCCCAGCACCTCCTAGTGCAGTCTGCATAGATCTGAAAATCCAGACCCTTCATGGCTGACAATCAATCACACTTTGTCCCTACCCCCACCCCACCATTTCCCTCATCCAGTCCCTGGGACTCAGAGCAGCTGAGGAATGGAGTCACATCCAGGGGTGTCCCTAGGGTTCAGGACTGGGGCCAGGTCAGTTAAATCTCTTGATGGATGATCTGGATGAGGGCATCGAGGGCACCCTCAGTCAGTTCCCAGTGAGCCCAGGCTGGGTGGGAGTGTGGCTGTGCTGGAGGGCAGGAAGCTCTGCAGAGGGATCTGGACAGGCTGGAGCCATGGGCCCAGGACAATTGGATGAGGTTCACCAAGGCCAAGGGCCGGCTCCTGCCCTGGGCTCACAACCACCCCAAATCCCTGGCCGTGCCCTGCTCCTGATCCCCACAGCCTGTCCTGTTCCCTTCATCCCTGCATTGCCAGGGACTTTCTGGGACAAGGGAGCTCTGCTCTGGGTATGGAGGGAGGTGCAAGTGGGAACCAAAACTCATCAGGTTTGTGTTCTTTGGTGGTCAGGAACTGGTGGGACTTAGAGGTACAGAAAATGTCTCTTCATTGTCAACATATGTCTTGGTTTGAAAAAACCCAGGTATCTGCTAGGGAGAGGCAGGCCTCTTTAGGAATGGGGAATTCAAATCCTTCTGTCTGAATAATTATAATTTGGAAGATTATTAAAAAAACCCCTTTTCAGTCAGAGCTATGGGGAAAGGAATAACAGTCCTTTACTAGTAACTATAACAGGACAGACAAACAACAACAGCAATTATAATAACAGTAAAACAGAACCAAGAACCCCGAGGGGAAAATGGTGGAAACTCCGGCACTGATGGCTGGAAAAGGTGGATTGTCCTCGGCAGGCAGGGGGTGTCCTGGCAGGCGAAGTGAGAAGTGCCGGAGAACCTACAGTAGCTGGACCCAGGCTGACCCAAAATCCAGCAGGGCAGGCGAAAAAACTCCGAATTCCTGGGTGCTCTAACAGATGATAGAATTCTCAGGACCGAACCCCTCCGTTAACCATGGAATCCACGCAGCTACCAGTCAGTTGCTCGACCTTCCTCCTCCTGGAAAACCGAGAGCCGAAAAAACAACCCCCCACCCTCAGCTCCTGGGAGCCTTTTCTTCCCCCTAAACTAAGTGATCAACTCTCTTTCGTCCGGTCAAGCATCCTTTAACTATCAATATTTAGTGTCCTAGCAACTTATGGGGGGGAAAAATTGCACAGGAAAACGTAACCCCCAACAACATAAAAAATGAAAAATATAAACATGATACAATTTAAGAAACATTGAAACTCTTCCCTCAGCAATGTGGGACATCCCAGCAATATCTGACATGTCCACCATTCACAAGGGATTTCTGTACAAAACCAATTTTAGACAGAGATGATTCTGTGATAGATAGAAACACAGTTCAGTTGTTGAATCAGGATGCTCTGCATGAAGTGGGGATAAAACAGCCTGAACAATTCCTGATTTGCAAAGCTGTCAGTGGTGGATGGAGAAGGAGTTCAGGCTGCTTTTGTTGCTGAGGAAATGCTGAAACCAGCCTGACTAATTTCATCTCCTCCTGTCCTGGCTGAAGCTCCCCTCTTTCCCCTTCTACCCACTGTCTTTTGTCTCCCACCAGGCCCCTGGTGAAGAGCCTGGCTCTGTGCTCTCCATCACCTCCTCGGTGGCACTGCCAGGCTGGGATGAGGAGCCCCTCAGTCTTCCCTGCTCCGGGCTGGACAAGCCCAGCTCTCTCAGCCTCTGCTCAGAGCCAAAGGGCTCCAGCCCCACCTTGGGGCCCTTCCCTAACCCTGCTGCAGCTGCCAGACATCTTTCCTGCCCTGGGGAACCCAAGCCAGGCCACAGTGACCTGGATAATGCACGTCCTTGATGTCCTGGTCTCACAGCCCAGCTCCTTGTCCCCGTGTCAGGCTCTGGGGTTGATTTGTGGAACATCCTTGGGAGAGGCTGCAGTGCTGGGGGCAGGAGGGACCCAGGGGGACAGGGGACCCTGCTGGGCACGAGCAGCAGGAGAGACTTCTCTGGGGGGAAATGTGAGTGGAGGCCAGGGCAGAGTGACCGACACAGTGCTCTCACACAGCCTATCTGGGATGTCACAGACTGCTGTATGATGTCAAACAGCTGCCCTGTGCTGTCAAAGCCTGCTCTCCAATGTCACACAGCCACTCTCTGATGGCACACAGTCCTCTCTATTATGCCATAGCTGCTTGATGACCTCACATAACCCACTCTGTGATGTCATAGCCCACTCTATGGCCTCACTAATCCCATTCTGTGATGTTTCACAGTCCCTTTCTGACTTCACAACTGCTCTTTGCCTCTATCACACACAGCCACAGAGGTGCCTCTATGACACAGCCCCCTCTGGGACATTGCATGGATCCCCGGTGACATTACTGACACTCTGTGACCTCACAGACCCCTCTCTTGAATGTTCCCCAGTGTCACCTTTGGGGCAAGGGGTACGGGCAGCATTGGGCCAGAAGCATTTGGGCCCTGTGCCTGTAGCCCCCAGTGCCGGAGGTGCCCAGCAGCTCCCACAGGCTGCAGAACCTCTGCACCACCCCTGGCAGACACAAGTGTCCGTGCTCATCCTGGCGTGTTGGGAAGGATGAAGCCAGAAAGCCCTATAAATATGATTGTTTAGAGTCTGAGAATGTGAAACCTTTAACTGACATAGAATTGAAAGTAAGTTTTGATGTTTGAAATGTCCTAGTTGCTGGAAGCCCAGGAAAACAACCCCCAATGTATAATTCATCCCACACATGTAACCCCCCCTGAAGTATCAAGTATCTGTAACCCCATTGGAACAACCCTGTTACAGCCCACCTCGAGACCCCTTATCAGGGGGCTGCAGGAGTGGGCCTTTCTTCTTCTCCTTCTTCTGTTTCTTCTGCTTCTGTCTCTTGTGTTTCTTCTTTCTTTTTGTCTCTTTGTTTACCTCTTGCGTCTTGCTCTTGGAATTTCCTTATCTCTCACTACCCCCACCTTCCAAGGCCATGCTAGAGCTGCGCCTGGCAGCTCTGAGCAAGGCCTCAGACCCCACACAATAAAGCTCTTCTTCTAAAACCTAACTTCAGAGATCTCTCGTCCACATTCATCCACACCGTCCAGAAGTCAGCAACAGTGGGGAAAGTATTTCTAACCTCGCAGGTAATGATTGTTTCTCTCACCTTCTTCGTCATGCTGCCTGTCCCGATGACAGCTTCACCCCTCACGTAACCCCGCAGCGCCTGCGTGCAGGAGTCACTTGTCGCCGGTGGGTGGTGGCAGGGCCTCCAGCACCCGCCGTGGGCCCTGTTCCTGCCACAGAGCTGCGCTCACTGCCCGCTTTTCTTCCTCTCGTGCAGCTTGTTTGTGCTGCACTCCGTTGTCTGTAGCACTGCGCCCCGACAGCCACAAAAGGCACTTGTGAGAAACTCCCTCCCTTCGCGTGGCTTCCGCTTTACTCCGTGCTTACTCCAGATAAACCGCTTGGCGCTTGTTTATTTCACTTTTTTTGGGCTTCTAGTCTAAGTGTAACTTCGTTCTCCGCCCTTCTTTGATGACTAAACGTGCCACGCTGCCCCAAAAGAGCAGTATGTCCTTCCATCCCTGCTCTGGGATCAGCACTGCGTTTTGGGGGCCGTGGGATCACAATAAAGCCTCACTGGTCTGATGGCGGCCAGCAAGGAAAGCAGCGGGTGCCACCACAGAAACGTCTGGTCTTAAACCAGTTCCCTGAGGGGCTCTGCTCCTTCCCCCAGTCAAGGGACTGTGGAACAAGCCAGGGGAGGGGATCTGATGGTTCCCCAGGCTCAGCCCGTGGTGGGGACACGGGAGAAGCCCCGCAGCACCGTGTCCACAGACTCTCCTGGCTGCAGGTCCATCGACGGCGGCTCCAGCCCGAACACGGGGCGGGTGTGTTTGGGGCTCTGGGAATCGTCTTCGGCCTTGGGGCTGCTGGGGGCTGAGGTGCTCTGGCCCTCCTCCTCCTCAGCTGGGCTGTTACGTCCCACCTTCCAGAAGAGCCCACGGAAACGGTGGCGCCTGTTTGTCAGTCTGAACCGACGAGTACAGGGAAGGAGGCACGAATGGAAGCCAGGATGGAAAAGAGGATGAGAGCAGCTATTTCCCTGGTCATCAAATTGCACCCAACGAGCAATCTGAGGTGTCAATAGCTTGGAGACTGTCTCCACTTCCAGCTCTTAACACGGGCCGGAAACAGCGTCTGATAAGCTGCTCTTCTGATGTCGTTGTTGCAAAGAGAAATACGTTTAAAACGGTAAGGTAGCATTTTCCAGGTGCGGCTCACAGGACCCGGTGTTTTCCCCCAAAATGTTTGTTCTGGGGTGATTCGTACTCTTACTGTATTTTGTATTAATCTGCGCCCGAAACGGTTACTGGATCTCCCAGAGCCTGCGCTTGGGGCCCTCGTGCGTGGGGGGATGATTTCAGGCCTTTTCGAAAGCTGACTCGCGGGCAGTTTCTGGATGATCCCAGCGAGCTGCTAAAAATCATCTGTCTGCTCCAGGACAGGAACCCAGGGGAGCAGGGCCTCTCTCGTTCGTAGCAGCTTTGGTTTTGCACAAACTTCACTTTGCAATCAGAAACCGTTTCGACGTGAACTTTGCCAACTCTGCTGGCGGCGGGAAAACGAGGGCGGTCGTGGGCGGGCAGGGCAGCAGCAGAGCCCACGAACAGCGCGAGGGAGCGGCGGCAGCGGCGGCGCGGTCCCCACACAAAGCAGCGAGTTTCCATCTGCCTCTGGAACTGCTCTGCGGGCTCCTGCCTTCCTGGAGGGGCTGTCACCCTCCTGTCGCTTTGTTCCCGGGGCCCCTGCCCGCCTGGGAGGTGCCAGTTCGGAAGGGAAGGGAAGGGAAGGGAAGGGAAGGGAAGGGAAGGGAAGGGAAGGGAAGGGAAGGGAAGGGAAGGGAAGGGAAGGGAAGGGAAGGGAAGGGTGATGCCATCCTCCCTTGGTCCCTCAGCCACGTGGAGGGACCGACTCATCCAGGCGCCGTTTCGGGAACCTTTTGTTCCAGGGCAGCCTGCAGATCATTGCTTGATCAAGTGAGGACATAAACGTGCTAGAACTCGAGACAATTCAGTGGCAATTTAGCACCTGGTTTCCCTTTCGGTGGTTTTCGAGGGTATCTAGCAACGTTCAGCTGCCCACCACATGTTTCTAAAGGAATCTCTGCCTTCAGGGAAGGAGTCAGGGCTTTGAACACTGATCTTGCCTGAAGGACTACGGGAAAACTGCCTCTTGCTGACACAGGAGGAGAGGTGAGAGCAGAGAGATCTACCTGAGCTGGACTACAGGAAAACTGCCTCTTGCTGATGAGGAGAGGTGAGAGCAGAGAGATCTGCCTGAGCTGGACTACAGGAAAACTGCCTCTTGCTGACACCGGAGGAGAGGTGGGAGCAGAGATCTCCTACCTGAACTGGACTACAGGAAAACTGCCTCTTGCTCACACAGGAGGAGAGGTGAGAGCAGAGATCTCCTACCTGAGCTGGACTACAAGAAAACTGCCTCTTGCTGACACAGGAGGAGAGGTGAGAGTGGAGAGATCTGCCTGAGCTGGACTACAGGAAAACTGCCTCTTGCTGATGAGGAGAGGTGAGAGCAGAGAGATCTGCCTGAGCTGGACTACAGGAAAACTGCCTCTTGCTGACACCGGAGGAGAGGTGGGAGCAGAGATCTCCTATCCGAACTGGACTACAGGAAAACTGCCTCTTGCTGATGAGGAGAGGTGAGAGCAGAGATCTCCTACCTGAGCTGGACTACAGGAAAACTGCCTCCTGCTGACACAGGAGGAGAGGTGAGAGCAGAGAGATCTACCTGGACTGGACTACAGGAAAACTGCCTCTTGCTGACACAGGAGGAGAGGTGAGAGCAGAGAGATCTACCTGAGCTGGACTACAGGAAAACTGCCTCTTGCTGACACAGGAGGAGAGGTGAGAGCAGAGAGATCTCCTACCTGAGCTGGACTACAGGAAAACTGCCTCCTGCTGACACAGGAGGAGAGGTGAGAGCAGAGAGATCTACCTGGACTGGACTACAGGAAAACTGCCTCTTGCTGACACAGGAGGAGAGGTGGGAGCAGAGAGATCTCCTACCCGAACTGGTATTCCAAGCTGAGCTCCGGGGTGAACGGTTTGTCTACGACAATTGTGGTGCCAATGCCCAAAGCCTGGCGCATGAGGGTGCTCCAAAGGCTGTTCCTGGTGAACAGCTGGATAACATCATCAAAAACCCCAGTGTCACCCAGGGTTGCTGTGACAGTCACAGGAACTGCCCCCCGAGCAGGGATCACTCCTTCTCTGGGTTCGATAACGCAGCAGTGGGGTTTACAAACCTGTAAGACAAGCGTTGTATGAATTTAGGGTGGAAACCACACACCCTGGTCTCTTGTGGGATATAAGGAAAGGGAAGATTAAAGAGGGAACCATAAAAATAATAAAGGCATAATTTCCCTAAATTTAAGCTATGGTACCAGGCAACAGCAGAGCTAATACAACCTGTACTCTCCTCTTCTTTCACAGACTCTCACCTAATTAACCCAGCTTTGCCCACCCCAAGGGACGCTTATCCTCAACAGAGTGCTCCTTTCCAGTCTTTCTCTGGAGTGTGTGCCAAGGAAAGCTGCTCTCTCTCTCCTGGCTTCTCACAACGGCTCAGAGCCAGAGGAATTCGTGACTGCTCAAACCCCGCTCCAGAAACCGCACAGCTGAGAGCCTGAGGAATATCTCTGCAACACCAGCTGAGCAAAATCCCAGCACCAAACTCCTCTTTCCCAGGGGGCCGACAGTGCCTCTCAACAGCTCCTGAAGGACTGAAGCCTTCACTTCCCACTGATCATCAGCTGAAGAGAGGTGCCCCAGTGCCTTTTGGAAAAGTCAGCTCTCAGTGGTTACAGCAGAGATGTGTTGGAGTCCAGGGCATTCCTTTGGCTGCCCTGGAGGGTCAGGGACCTGGGCAGGGGGGTCTGGGACCCCGGCCCAGAGCCCAGAGGGACACTGGCTTTGATCTCAGTCCATGGGAAAGGCTTCCTGCACTGCGGGAGGGATCCCAGGCCACAAGAGTGTGAAAGATTGGAGTTTAGCTCATCACAGGGTGAGGAAACAGTAGATTTAGGTTTCTAGCATTGAAGTGAATGGGGGCAAGACAGAGGATTTGGGGCGTTGTCTCCTGCTTCTTCTTTCTTCTTCCCTCACTCCATTCCAGCAGTGACGTGGGCACAGAGTAGTTTAAAGAGATTGGGTCAAGGTAGAGATGACCTGTTTAGTATTGGTAATAGGCATTGGCAAGAAATGATAAATAAAGAACTCGTAGCAATTAGTATAAAAGATAACAACAGCCCAGCTCGGGAGGAGTCATCAGATGCCCGAGCAGCTGCGAACATCTGGTTGGGCATTGAGAAAATTGTAAGATAAGAGAAATAAACGAAGCGTGCAACCTTGAAAAATCAGAACTTGAAGACTCCATCTCTTCCGTCCGTTTGGCACAGAGCTGTGCAGAGGGTGAAAGACTCTAAAACCACCCGAATGTCAGGGAAATCCCCCGACAATGCACTGGCCCATCCAACCCTCTGCTTTGAGTTCCAGCCACATGTTTTTCAACGTTTCTGAGTTGCTCACTCAAGGCCACCAGGTAGGTGGTCAGTGATTCCTCCCCAGTCTGTGAGGATAGTCCTTTCTGTACCCTATATGGCCTTCCATAAAGCATTTCAAAAGGACTGAACTTTTCTTTTGTTCTGGGTTTAGTCTGACTTCTCAGCAATGCCAGTGGGAAAGATTGAAGCCAGGATAAATAATCCCTAGCTACACTATTTTTGAAATAAAATGTGGTCCTCTCTCTGAGGATACTGTTACCTCTCGAGCTTTAGCAGTCCTTGTGGGGAAAGCTTCTGGCCACCCTGAAAAGGTATCGGTTTGTACCAAAAAATATCGATACCCCCCTTTTCTTGGAAGTTCTGAAAAGTCAAATTTTCACTGCTTCCTGGGCCCATGACCTTTTCCAATTTGGCCAAGTTTTGTGTTGGGAGTATTCTTGGGTTTAGTCTGGAGGCAAAAATCACAATGTCGAGTCACTTGGGCAGTGGTAATCTTTTCAGTTAAATAGTTATGCCAGGCATCAATTCTCCAATGTCTTTTCTAATGTTCTTCCCTTACTGGTGACCACAGTAAATGGGAGGGGATAGCTAGCTTCCCTTCTGCTGTTACAGCCCATCCCTCCTGGTTATATGTTCACCCTTGGCCCTTAATTAGTTTTCTGTCTTCTTTATTATATGCTGGCTTACCTTTGGGGGAAATCCGACCATCTGGAATCAAGGCTCCTTCTACTGTTATCTCACCTCTTGCTGCTTCTTTTGCCTCTCTGTCTGCCAGCTCATTTCCTTTCTCCGGTTCTGAGCTCACCTTCTGGTGTGCCTTAGTGTGCATGATTGAAACTTTCTCAGACATCTGGACTGCTTCCAATACTCGCATTATCTCTTGTGCATGTGTGATGTTCTTCCCCTGCAAATTCAACAGTTCCTTTTCCTTTTACTTGGCTCCATGGGCATGTACAAGCCCAAATGAATATCTTGAGTCTATATTGATGTTTATTCTCTTTTTCTTTGCTAATTCCAAGGCATGGGTTGAAACAATTATCTTGGCCTTTTGTGCAGAGGTACCTGCTGCTAAGGGTCCAAATTCAAAAGCCTTTCTGCAGGTGGTAACAGCATACCCAGCATGTCGCTTTCCACTGACAATGTAAATAACTGCTCCCATCAGTGACCCAGGTTTCTGCATCATCCAAAGGGGTGTCCTTCAAATCTGGGCAGCTAGAGTAAGTGGCTTTGATAGTCTGCAGGCAGTCATGATGTACCGGCTCCCCTTGCTTTCCGCTGAGAAAAGAAGTTAGGTTGACAATGTTAGTTACGACTATCTCTACATTATCTTGCTCTATCATGATAGCTTGGTATTTCAGGAACTGCTGAGGGGAAATGTTGGAGTCCTAGAAACTTAGAGTTTGGGGTTTTAGTGTATAGTAGTGCATGTGAGTCAAGCTGGAGGATTTTGGGTGTTGTCTTTGTCCTTCTTCACCTTCTTCTTTCTTGTTCATGAATCTGGGTGGTTTTCTGTAATTGGGTGAAAGAAATCCACATTGTGGATTTTCAGTGATTATAACTGGATTAGGAGCATAAATAATATAGATGTCAACTGTTTATGGGATAATTGGGACTTAAATAGCCTTGAATAGACACCATTTTAGCTCACGTTCTCGAGTCGTTAGAGAGAGCTCACATCTCGTGTGTTTGCAATAAATAACGATAATAAATTTCAGAGTGTGACTTGAAAAAATTCATCTGAGTTTTATTCACTCTGACCTTGGAGCAGGAAAGAGCCAGGCAATCCCACAGGGAAAGCCAGTGGCCTCCCTTTACTTCCAACACTGCGGACACTGTGTGAGACACTAGCACAGGCATTTTCTGGCCCAAGGTGAACTTGTGTGCTTCTTGGATGTTCAGCACCACAGCTGTGACAGCTCTAAGGCAACCTGGCTGTCCTTTGGCTGCTGCACCCAGCTGCTTAGAAAAGTAACCAACTGCCCTTCGATATGGGCCCAGGTCCTGTGCCAGTATTCCCAGGGCAATCCCCTGTTTCTCATGGGAAAATAGAAAGAATGGTTTACTCACGTCTGGAAGTTCCAGAGCTTGAGCTGACATGAGAGCTTCCTTTAGTTGCTCAAAGGCCGGTGTGGCTTCCTTTGTGCACTGGAGGTCTTTGTTTCAGTTTGCAGTGAGCACATACAGAGGTTTCACAAATAGCCTCTAATTGTAGATCCATAATCTGCATCACCCCATCATTACCAGAAAAGTTCTCAGTTCCTTTATTGTCTGAGGTTTTGGTGATTGGCATATTACCTCTGTGCACTCTTTTTCCAAAGTCTGTTGTCCAGCACTGACCTCATAACCCAGGTAAATCACCTTCTTCTGCTTTTACCACTTGAGCCTTTTTCTTTCATACTCTGTACCCCTGAAGCCCCAGGAAATCTAAAATGTTTACTGTCCAGGCCACACACTCCTCTTCTGTTGGAGTAGCTATTAGGATGTCATCTACATACTGCAACAATTTCTCTTCTCCTGGCGCTGCTTCCCAGGATTCTAAGTGTTTTGCAAGTTGTTCTCTGAACAAGGTGGGTGAATTTTTGAATCTCTGCAGAAGCACTGTCCATGTGAGCTGAGTTTTCCCATTCAAATGCAAAAAATTTCTGGCTGGCTTCATGGAGAAGGCAGCAAAAGAAGGCATCCTTTAAATCTAGAATGGTAAACCAAGTTAACTCTGGTGTTAAACATGTTAACAAAGTGTATGGCTTTGCCACTATGGGGTAAAGATCCTCAGTTATCCTGCTGACAGCTCGTAAATCCTGTATGACTCGATATGACCCATCAGCTTTTTGGAGAGGTAGGAGTGTTGAAATCAGACTGACACTCCTTTAGCAACCCCAACTGTAAGGATTTTTCAATTATCAGGTTAATTCTTTCCCTATTCTCTTTTCCCAGGGGATACTCTTTGATTCTAACTAGTTGTTTCCCATCCTTAAGATTGAATTGTACTGGGGGTCCATTTTTTGCTCTCCCTGGTGTACTGGTAGCCCATACTCTAGGCCACATGTTTTTGCTCATTTATCTCCAGAGTAATTTCCACAATTTAAAATAAATGGTTGCTTATAATTTTTCTAATAAATCTTTCCCTAAGAGTGACTCAGGGGAGTTAGGCACATATAGAAACTTACGGATGCCCCATTGTTTTCCATATTTATATTTTAATGGCTTTCAAAAATGTGCTATTTTAGACTGGCCAGTTGCCCCCTTGTCCTAGGGTGACTTTATGATGCTTGTATCCCCAGTCTTCTGTTCTGTTTGTGTTGGATATTGTGCTCTGTGACTTTAAGCCTGGTTCCGAGAGTGAGGCAGGGAGACAGAGAAGGGCCAAGTTTGTTTTCAGAAACTGCACTCACTCCTCTGCATTCCGGCTCCTGGACTGTGTTTGTCTGAAGCACGGACAGACAGCGGGACAGAGATCTCCTGTGCTTTTAGTTAGTTTTAGCTAGCTTTAGAGGCGGAGAAGCTCCCTGGACTGTTTTTTCCTTTTTCTTGGGACTGTTTAAACCTGCTCTGGTCTGAAAAACCCAGAAGAGCACCAGGAGCTCAGCGCCTTCACCCCACCGGGGCCCAGGACGGCATTTTCCAGCATTAGAGGGACTGATAAGAGATGAAGTAAGCAGATCTACAACCCATGGCAAGGACTTTCCCCAATTTTGCCCTCTCTTTTCAGAGCAGTGAGAGGTTTTAATGTTTCATAGTATTAATTCTTTCTGCTTGTGGGCATTTGTTAAATAAATATTTTTTTCCACTTTTCTCTAAGGAGATTTTTTCCCTGACCAACTGGGGCTGGGGCAGTTTGGGTTTGCTTCCCAGAGGGACCCTATTCCGAGATTCCCTCCCAAATTTGCCCTAAACCAGGACACCCCTTCACTATAACATTGTCATTCCCACTGGCAGTAAAGCTTTATGTAAAACTGAATATGTTGGTCTCGTATCCACCATGATTTTCACCTTCTCTGCCTCTTTTCCCAGCTTCATTTTTATAACCAGTGGATCTGCAGGGGTGGAATCCCCCAGTTTCAGGTACTAAGTATGACTTTCCACACACAAACTTTAAGATCTCGAGTTCCAAATCCACATGTCTAAGCTGTTGTTCTTGCTCACACCCAAGCACATACACTCTGTTGCCTTGCATAAAAAGAATACCAACGCCTTGTACAAATCTTACACTATATTAACACCCACACAGGATGCCACTCTCTCAACGAGCTAATTGTCCTGGAATTTCCACAAAAACCAGTTATCCAGTTCCACTCTCTTCGAAGATCCAGATCCTCTACTGCAGGTTGCTCCCAGTCCAAGGCTACCAGCCTTCCTGCAGAGGTCTTATACACCCCTTATAATAAAACCTGTTCATTTATTTTGGTTTTTAGCCAGCAACATGCTCAATTCAAGAACTCCCACAAGTCAAGTCCAAACCACTGAGGGAGAAGAGTTCTCTCCACTCATCTAACCACAGTTAAAACACCCAATAAAACACACAGTAATCACCACACACACAGGCACAGCACTCTCAGACACTGCACACTCTCCTGTGCTCCCACTCTCTATTCCCACGCTTTGCCTGTCTCTGGCCGTTCCGGTCACCCAGGGAAGGAAACGCAGATCGGGGCTCTGCACTCACTCTGTGTCTGCTGGCACATCTCACTCACACAATCAAATGTTCAAACTTAGCAATCACACAATCACACAAATACAGAACAGTAACTCAATTGCACTTATAGTTGGTGTCACAAGAGAGAAGTGTTTCCACAAAAATGAATACAGGTATTACAACAAAGGACTGCAATTATAGTTGGTTGTCACAAGAGGGAAGTGTGTCCACGCTAATGAACACAGCTATTGCAAAAACTCCAAAAATCCTTTCAAAAGGCACTACATGAAAACCACATATCCCACACAGCATATATCACTGGCTTTTCATCCCACATAAATCACCTTACATAAATCATCTTGCAGAAAGGCTTTTTCTAATCACTATTAACAAAATCTTACAATGAACACCATTAGTATGGGACGTTTATGGAATAGCAACCAAGTAATAAATAATACTGATAATACCTTAGTTTCTGCTCAGATTACCCTGACATCTGCCAGTGGCCACCCAGTGTGGTCAACAGAAATCCTCTTTTTCCTTATTTCCAAAATTACTATACCAGATGTCTCTGACAGGTACTTAACCTTGTGCAGACGTTTCCAGCTTATAGATTTGCCTTGGGTGCCACCCTTAAAAGTCAATTAAATATACCTTCTCTGACACGTGGAATGTCCTTGTTTATTCCCTGCAGGAGCAGCCAGGGAGCAGAGTCCCCTCTGGAAAAGATCTCGAGTGCGCCTTGGAGTGTCCACCCAGACGGGAGCTTCTGCAGCCAGACAAAGAAGTCCCTTCGTGGTCACCAAGTGAAGGATAGGATAAGAACTTTACAATTAGAAAATTCTAAAGCAGGAATGTTTTATTTCCAGCTGGGACACATGGGGGGACATTTCCTCCAAACCATGCTTGCTCTGGTGACTTTCTCTCGCTTATTTATCTTTTGAGGTATTATGCATTTGAAGTATATGCATTAAATTTCACAATACACCTATACATATTCATTACCTAGCTCTGCCTAGCCTTGCTTCATATTAAAATTAGCTAGAAGATCTTTCTGCAGCTGCAGAATCCCCTCTGGTGGTCATGGGTCGGCATCTTCTGATGAAGTAACTAGTCTTCGTCCCAATATCCTCCTCTTGACCCCTCCTTCTGGGCAGGCACAGGAAGGATTTGGCTAGTTCCCAGGTCAGTTGGTCCTGGCCAAACCATGAGCCTGGTTCTTGCTGGCTCCCAAGCCACAAAGTTCTGCTTTATTGATTTTTGACAAATACCAAAATCCTGCTTTGCTAAGTTTCAACATTTTATATCTTACCTATTGGACTTGGACCTAATAACTACCTAGCAATCAAGTTTATTAGCTAATCTTCTCTGTGTTCTCAGTACAACCTGGTTTTTTACTTGTACCAAATCACCAAAAGCTGCTGCTAAAATCTTGCATTTTCATATCCATTAACGTCCCCCATATCAAGTACACACGATGCTGGAGCACCCCAGAGAGAGCTTTGCCATGGGGCTCACCCTGAATGTGCTGCTGGGCTGGGCTGGGCTGAGCTGGGCTGAGCTGGACTGGGGTTAGGGAAGGGGAGGTGGGCAGAGCTGGAGAGAAGCTGGGCGAGACTGGGAAATTCCCAGGAGATAAAACCCACCCACGTCAGCTGAGCTGTGTGACTCTGCAGGGCCAGGACACATTCCAGCAGGGGTGTGGGGCTGTGCCAGTCCCCTGGCAGGGATCTCACACAGGCAGGTGCAGCGCTGAGGAGGTTGGTCTGTGGCCTTGGTGGCATGGTCAGTCTGAGAAGGTGCCCCAGGGCTTTGACCATCCCTCCAGCCGCTTCCAGCAGCCACTTCCAGACCTGGGAACTCAGCCTAGTTTATCGGTCTATTTGTTCAGTGGTTATCTTCTTCCTCCTGATGATTTCAGCCACCCTGTCCCAGGCTCCCTCCTCACCCAGCCCTTGGCAGACTCCAGGGCAGGGCTCTCTGTGAACCCTGCCATGGGATGTGGGTGTTGGAACTGGACACTGAGGTCTGGTGTGGACACTCTGGTGGGGACCATTTGCCCACCCAAAACACACCCTGTGCTGTGCCGTGTCTGATGAGGGGAATGTGGGGCCTGTGCTGGGCAGGGGGGCTGTGCTGCCTCAGGGATAAATGACAGGGATGTCATCTCCCATGGTCACGTTGGGGTCACCATTCATTGTGACCTGGTCCTCACAGAGGGCACCAGTTGACTGTGGAGCCATGACTGATGCCGGTGTCTGTCCCATATTATCTAAAAACTCTCATACATTTCTCTCTGTAGCCTACCCATAGGCAGCTCCACACAGCCTTCTGACTCCTCCTCTCTTCCTCCTGCAGGACTGGCTAACTCTTTCTTGTCCCTTGAATGAGCACCAGACCCTCTCTGTCCCTCACACTACTGCTTGACCCTTCTTCCTGACAGCACAGCCTGCAGACTCCAACTGACTCTTGACCAGCTCACCCACTGTGTTATAACACTCATTCTCATTGGTCATAGCTGGGATCTATTAAGGGCAAGGCTGTTCCCACTCTTGGGAATTAGTACAGCTGCAATTTATCAGGGGTGAGATTGCCTTCAGCACTATCTCTATTCTCTTTACAATCTGTCCTCCCACACCAAGGAGAATCTGTGTACAGTACAGAACCTCATGGAACTACGGGTCCATTGTGACACAGCAGGGCTGCAGAACCAAGGAGTCCATTGTGACACTGCAGAACCTCATGGGATCACGGTGTCCATGTTACACCACTGAACCTCATGGAACAAAGGGTCCATGGTGACACTGCAGAACCAAGGAGACTGTTGTTGGCAGTATGAAAGCTCATGGAACCAAAAGTCCATTGCAACATTGTGGGGCCTCATGGAACCCTGGAGACCATTAGGATGCTTCAGGACCCCTTGGAACCAAGTGGCCACTGTGACACTGCAGGGCCTTGTATAACCAAGGGGTCACTGTAGCACAGCAGGGCCTCATGGAATCAAGGGGATCATAGTGACACTGTGGGGTGCCGTGAGACCACAGGGACATTCTGACTGTGAAACCCAGGAAACCGTTGTGAACCGGTGGGGGAACCCGCTGAGACTATTGTGACACTTCAAGGCTTTGTGACACCAAAGGGCCCCTTGGGAACTGCAGGGCCTCAGGGAACCAATGAGACCATTGTGACATTGCACGGCCTCGTGGCAGCAAGGGACCATTGTGACACTCTGGGGCCTTATAGAAGCGAGGGGCCATTGTGACACTGTGGATCCAAGGAGATCACTGTGATATTTCTGGGCCTCATGGAAACAAAGACCTGTTTCGATACTATGGGGCTTCATGGAACCAATGGACAATTGTGATGCTGCAGGGCCCCAACACAGAATAGGTCTGGTTGGCTTGGCCTCCTGGGGGCTGCCTGAATGGTCCAATTGACCTTGGCACGTTGAGGGCTGTCCTCATCTGTCTCTGAAGCCCTAGAGTTCCATGCTTTCCTTCCTGTGGAAAAGAACTGTCCTTCTCCTCCAGGTGCCCATGGCCAAATTTATGATTCTGCCTCCAAATTTGATTATATCCAAGGATTGTTCCCATTTGAAACCTGCCAGGACAGACAGCTCTGGCTGGCCTTGGGATCTTGGGGGCCACCCCTCATCTGCCTTCAAAATACTGGGGGGGGACCAAGCTTCTCTTCCCATGGAAAAAACATCTTTCAAGTCCAGGCATCAATGGCCAAAGCTGGGAATCTGCCTCAAAAATTTCTTAATCCAAGGATAGCTTCCAGAAAAAAGCTGACAGAATTGTCTAGGTTCCCGTGGCTTCCTGAGAGCCAGCTCTCATCTGCCTGTGAAACACTGGGGCTCTGCCCTTCCCTTCCTGTGGAGAAGAACTGTCATTCTTGTCCAGAGACCCAGAGCTGAAATGGAATTCCACCGCCAGAATTCCCCACGTATCCAAGGGTTCCTTTCAGACAAAAGCTGTAAGGACAGACAGCTTGGGCCTTTCCTTGGCCTCTAGTGAGTGCCTCCAATCTGCCTTCAAACCCTGGGGTTCTACGGCTTCCTTCCTATAGAAAAGAACCATTCTTCTTGTCCAGGTGTTTGTGGCCTAAAACTCTTTTCTCAGTGGAAGGAGACTGAGGACAGCAGGGGAGAACCCTGGGTGGGATTGAAGGGTGGTTTCAAAGATAGTGGATCCTTTTGAAACAGCAGAGAAAAACAAGAAAAGAAAAAAATAATGCAAAGGCTAACTGGGGTGCCCAGGCTGGGAACAAATATAAAGGAATTTCTGTCTCAGGGCTGGGCTGTGGTGCAACACATCCCCAAGAAGGAGCCTGGAGCAGCCCAAGTCTTTGTGTGCCCAGGCAGAAGCAGGCAGGACACAGAGCTGTCAGCAAAGGAAGGGGCCAGCGAGGTGGGGCAGCCGGGGGATGACGACAGCCTGCAGGGACAGAGGCGCAGGGCATGGACACCGTAGGACAGCCTGGGCTGGAGAGGGCACAGGGATGGGCAGCAGCTGAAAGGCCCTGACACAGCCAACTCCTGCAGCACTTGGGCCATGGCTGCTGGCCCTGGGCCTGAGCCATGAGCATGAGACAAGTGACCCTGGCAGGCCTGGGGCCTCATTGCCTCCTTGTCCCTGCTCAGCAGCCTGGCAGGAGCCGCCCCATGGTGCTGCCCTTGGCATTGCACATCCCCACATCCCAGTGTCCCGGGAAGAGCCCTGAGCACTGAGGGAGGGACAGGATCTGCCTTGGCAGGGGCTGGGGCTCAGGCCTTGGCCCTTTGCATTCCTGAAACACATCCAGGTTTGCTGAGGATCAGAGACACCTTTGCCTTGTTTGTCCCCACCTGTCATCACTGCCTGCAGTGTTCTGCTCTAACTGGAACCTAGGGACACTTTCAGAGTCATGTGCCTCAGTGAGACCCATTAAAACTTCAAGAAACTTTGGAGTTTCAAACTCTTTGTTCTTGAAAAGTTTTTTAAACATTCTCAAGGACTGACACAACTGTAAACAACACCAAAGCCCTGAGAGGATCATTAAAATCCTTGTGATGTGTCTGTGCTGCTGAGCAGGGCTGGGCTCCTGGCACAGAGGTAGCTCCTTACAATGAAGAAGAGCTTCAAAAAGACATTTTTTCTGAGGAGCAGCTTCTCTTCCAGCCCAGCAGGACTGAGGGCACTGCCTGCAGGTACCTGATGGGAGATAAGCAGAAAGAGGCTTAAAGAAACTGGAAGTATAATTCTGAGTTTATTCACAGAGAAATCTTCACACCTTTTGAAAATTCTGAACTTCTTCATGGAAAAACCATCAGCACTCCTGACACAGGAAGTCTCTGGCTGCAGGGATCTCCTCAAGCTGACCCAGGACAGGACTGACATGACTGTAAGGATGGCTCTGCTGCCCTTTCTGCTTTGGGGGAGGATGTGCTCCAGAGCGGGGCTGCCCTGGGCACCGTCAGAGGGACAGGGCAGGACGGCTCCTGCTGCCAGGGACGGCTGCAGGGGCTGAAGCTGGGGCTGCAGCCAGGGGTGCCCAGGGCTGTCGTGCAGAGCAGCTCCTGCAGCCCTGAGGGATCTTGGCCAGGCCAGGGCATCTGCCACCTGCCAGGGGCAGCTCTCAGCCTGCCTGGGAGCTCCCCATGGATGCTGGAGGGGAGCTGTGGGTGCCAGGGGTGACTCCTGCCAAGGGCAGGAGCTGCTGCTGTGGAGAGGGTGCTGTGTGGGCCAGGGCTGCTCAGAGCTCCAGCTCATGCCCAGGTCATTTCTGAGGGGATTTTTCATGGGCTCATTCAGGGCTGGAGTTTCTCGCTTCAGTCTCTTTTTTCCTGAATCTGTGCTTCTGCTCTTCCCTGGCTAAACTTGGTGGCAATGGAAACTCAGCTGTGCAGGGCAGAACAGGCACTGAGGCTCTTAAAACATTACACAATTTCCCTGGGAACCTCAGCAAGTGCCTCCAGTTCCCCAGCCTCCAGATCCATCCAGCATCCCCTTTCCATGGTGCCCAGGCCTGGGGGAGCTGTTCTTTAACCCCTGCAGCCCCGAGCAGCTGCAGGGCAGAGCTGGCCCAGGGGCTGGGCTGGGCTCTGGCAGCACTGGCAGGGAAGGAGCCCGGGGCCACAGGAACAGCTCAGGCTGGGACAGCTCCAGCAGCAGAGGCGTGGGCAGGGAGGGAGGGAGGCAGTGCTGAGGGAAGCCCTGCTGCAGGGGAGATGTGGCACCTGCCAGCCCTGCCCTGCAGGGCACACACTGCCCTGAGCAGCACAGCTCTTGTGTCCCCTCGCAGCCAGCACAGCCCTCAGCCCGGGGGCTCGGGGCCCTCAGTCCCCTCCTGGGCTGGCAGAGCAGCCCCAGAGATGAAGGGCATCTCTCCTGCCATGTGCCCATTCCCTGCTGACCAGGGCCTGAGGGCCACTGTCCTGCACTGCTGCTGCCTGGAAGGGGCTGTGCAGGGCTGGGCAGGGAAAGGCTTTTCCTCAGGGCCCAGCTCTCTCTCTCCTTGCCTTGCCCAGGTGCTCCTGGCATTGCTGACGGGCTCTCTGGGAATGGCAGTTCCAGCTGCAGGCTCAGGCCCAGCCCTTGTTCTCCTCCTGTGCAGGCTGAGCACAGCAATGGGGTGTCCCAGCTCCCTCTGCCCTGGGGAGCTCTGGGCAGGGCAGGCTGGGAATGAGCTGACTCTCCCTGACTTTGGGAAAGGCTGGAGCCACTTTGTGTGCCAGGGATCCCTCTGCTCTCAGCAGTGTCTCCTGGGTTTCCAGGGTAATATGGGAGTGGAGCTCAGAAAGGTGCAAGTCCAGGGCAGCTGGGAACAGGAGAGAGGGACAGAGCAGCTCCCCTCAGTCTGCACTAAGCCTCCTGCAATCCTCCTGCCTCACTGTACCCCCTGTTCTCCCCTCGTGCAGCGGAATCTCTTGTTCTGCCTCCTGCAATCCCCATCCCTTCACCCTGGCAGCTCCTGTGCCTTAGGAGGAGATTCTTTGTGCAAGTTCAAACACCAGGACTGGCCCCTGCCCTCACTGTTTCACTGCACTGACTGGAGGTCAGGGCTAACTCCAGGGTATCCTTCTTCTTGAGGTCGGGCTCCTCCTTGAGTATTGGCCAGCAGCAATTGCCAGCAACCAAGATGAAGGAAGTTCTGCTAGATGTACACAAAGGGGTGGTATTTAGTGGCAGGGAATGATCTGTTAGAAATGTTTTTGACTCTTGTATGAGAAATCTCCCCTCAAACTTCACTGTCTTTCCTCCTACAGGTTGAAACAGCCAGACACTGCAAATGTCCAACAGCAGCTCCATCAGCCACTTCCTCCTGCTGCCATTGGCAGACACGTGGCAGCTGCAGCTCCTGCACTTCTGCCTCTTCCTGGGCATCTCCCTGGCTGCCCTCCTGGCCAACGGCCTCATCATCAGCGCCGTAGCCTGCGGCCACCTCATGCACACGCCCATGTTCTTCTTCCTGCTCAACCTGGCCCTCACCGACCTGGGCTCCATCCTCACCACTGTCCCCAAAGCCATGCACAATTCCCTCTGGGACACCAGGAACATCTCCTACACAGGATGTGCTGTGCAGCTCTTTTTCTTTGCCTTTTTTATGACATCAGAATTTTCCCTCCTGACCATCATGTGCTATGACCGCTACGTGTCCATCTGCAAACCCCTGCACTATGGGACCCTCCTGGGCAGCAGAGCTTGTGCCCACATGGCAGCAGCTGCCTGGGCCAGTGGCTTTCTTAATGCTCTCATGCACACGACCAATACATTTTCCCTGCCCCTGTGCCATGGCAACACCTTGGGCCAGTTCTTCTGTGAAATCCCACACATCCTCAAGCTCTCCTGCTCACACTCCAAACTCAGGGAACTTGGGCTCATTGTGCTAAGTGCTTCTCTATATATCAGCTGTTTTGTGTTCATAGTTTTCTCCTATGTGCAGATCTTCAGGGCTGTGCTGAGGATCCCATCTGAGCAGGGACGGCACAAAGCCTTTTCCACCTGCCTCCCTCATCTGGCCGTGCTCTCCCTGTTCCTCAGCACTGGCTTTGTTACCTACCTGAAGCCCCCCTCCATCTCCTCCCCATCCCTGGATCTGTCCCTGTCAGTTCTGTACTCGGTGGTGCCTCCAGCCCTGAACCCCCTCATCTACAGCCTGAGGAACCAGGAGCTCAAGGCTGCAGTGTGTACACTGATCACTGGACGATTTCTGAAACATTGAACTGCTGGCCAGTTTGTGCAAATCCTTTGTAATAAAAGTCATCTTTGATACTTCTTGTTGGTTTGATTGTGGGAGTTTTTTTCACGTGTTTTAGTTTTTCAGCGTTATCCACAAAGAAAAGCCATTGTTTGTGCCTATTGTAATTTTGATTCTTTCCACCTTTACTGTGGTCTCATGTCTGTTACCCTGGTTTTTCTGAGTTTCTTTATTAGCCTTTTGATTTTCATAAATGGAGTCAGATCTTTTAGTTACTGTAGAATATTAGAGCAGTTTTTCTACCTTTTCCACAGATGTAACATAAACAAATCCTTTGTTTTTCATTCTCTGTCCTTTGTTTGCATATTTCTAACCTGAAAACAATTGTAACTGACAATTCGTCTGGCCACTGAGGCTGAGGGGTGGAAACCCCAAAAAGCCAATCTTCTGCTAGACCCAAAAATGTATAAAAAGTAAAAGAATAAACAAAGGGGCTCTCTTCTCTCAGCCCTTTCAGCTGGGAGCTGGATCAGAAGAACCTCTGCAGAAATCCCTTGTCTGCCTGTGATTTCTTTGTGTTTCTCGGTGACATCTGGTGACCCTGAATGTGGGTGAACAGTTTGGTGAGGTTTTCCTTTCTCCTTTTCCCTGTTTGTGTTTATCATGGAGGATTCTTTAGTTTTGGAACTTTGGGGAGATCTCTTGGAGCGGAAGGATGCTCAGGTAACCCAGGAGGGACTACAGGATGTATTTGCATGGGGCAGGCGGCATGGGTTCTTTCCCACGCCAGGGTCTGTGCTTAGTCGATGGGAGTGGCGTCTCCTGGGGGACTGTATGTTAGACTTCCTTGATACAGAATACGATGAAGACATTGCAGAACTCTTAGTGCAGTTGAAATTATTTGAGAGAGCTGTATTTAAGTCAACTCCTTGCAGTCCGAAGCGGGACGGAGAGCTGGGAGGGGGTGGGGTCGTTATGTCAGACCCGGAATCTGAATTTCAGCTACTTTGTCATGTGGATTCTCCCCCTTCCTCCCTCGTTCCTGTGCGGGGGGGTTCCCCCCTCCCCCCCCTCGGGTTCCAGCACTGGTCTCGGGCAGAGGGGGGGCAGAGCCCTGCCGAGCCTGGGGCCGGTACAGCCGGTCCCTGCACAGCAGAGCCGCTGGAGCGGGGCAGGGCCGCCTCCTCTCCATGCCTTTCTGGCTTTGGTGGGTGAGGGCGCCCCGGAAAAGCGGGCCCCCCTGTCTTTTGGCCGCAATTCGGTCACTGTGCATTGTCTGTTCTGCCGCACAACCATTACGTATCCTATGGGGTCGGGCGACGTGGAGTTCCCCGCTCTGCTGCCTGGGCTGAGCCCGGAGGTGGCTGCGTCGGCGGCCTCTGCCCCCGTGCCACCGGCAGCACGCGGTGGGGATGCTGCCGAAGGCAGAGCCTCGGTCAGTCCCTCGGTGGGCGCCGCCTTCCTGCGCGGGCTGACAGCTTCACCCCGCTCTGGGGTGGGGGGGGCCTCGGGCTCCCGGGCCCCCACAGGACCCCTTCTCGGGGGGATTCCGGACACTCCGCCTCCCGCACCAGCCCCATGAGGTGCAGGCGATGCTCGCGGGGTGGGGAGAGGCTCTGATGTGGCCAGTTCTAAGGAGCTGCCAGCAGGGACAGATGCGGCTCCGCCAGGAAAGGAGGTGCGGTCGCTGCCTCCGCCTGAATGCAACACAGGCTCCCCAGCCATGCTGGGATGTGTGCCCGCCGCAGAGCCGTCAGACCAGTCTCCGATGGCCAGTGCGGGCACCAGCTCCGCTGCGGATGCGGCGGGCCCGGCGCCAGCGGCTGGTCCGACCCCGCCCCCGCTTCCCACTGCGAGCGTTACAGCGGCTGCTACGGGCGGCGAGGTGTTTAAGTTCAGCGCAGACGGGGACACGGCTGGAATGCGGCCGGTCTTTGACAAGGGCAGAAATTCTCACGCTGTTGGCTCTTTGTCAACAGTCTGGACGCTACCCCCTTGTCAGGTGACCGCAAGGCCAAGAGACCGCGGGAATTTCTGGGGCGAAGTAAAGGCTAAGGTTGAAGGACTAAGTGGAGATGCTGATGCTGGTGCTAGACTTGCCGTGTCTGAAGTTCAGCTAGTTCCCAGTCGAGTGCCTGCCTCTGACCCTGTGGGGTCCACAGGGCAGGATAAGGCAGGTGCTGCTGCTTCATCTGAGGGTCTTCAGGCCTTTCCTGTCCTTCAGGGTGCTACTCGTAACACCTATCAACCCTTGGCTTGGCAGGCCTTGACAGAACTGCATGATGCAGTCAGGAAATATGGTTTGGGCTGAGCCGAGGTGATGCAGGTTCTCCGTTCTTTTAATGCCAGTCTTTTGACGCCCTTTGACATTCGGAGCTTGGCTCGGGCCCTTTTCCCACCGGTTGAATATGACTTCTTTGAGAATAGATGGACTCAGTTGGCAGTCAGAGCGGTGGAACGGAATAGGACACTGGGTCCAGGAGATCCTAGGCGTATGGTTAATATTGATATGCTAATGGGAACAGGCAATTATGCCAGGGCCGAAGGGCAGGCTGGTTATGAGCCCTTGGTCCAGGAGCAGTGCCAGCAGACAGGCATGGCAGCCCTGGTTCAGACTTTACAGCTGGCTACTCCACAGCAGCCCTTTGCGACTATCGTCCAGGGTATTGATGAGCCCTTCCTGTGCTTTGCAGGGAGGTTAACTGCTGCGGTTGAGAAGCAGGTGAGTGATCCGACAGCAAGGAAGCTCATGATTCAGTCCGTTGCTCAGGGCAACTGTAATGCTGCTTGCAAGAGGATAATTGAGGCACTTCCCAGGGAACCATCCATGTCAGACATGGTTGGGGCCTGTGCAAAGATATCCCCTTCCAGCCAACAGGTGGTTGCCGTGCATGCAGCTGTGCAGCCAGCTGTGGCTACGATTGTCCAACCGACGGTGGCTACAGCGGTCCAGCCGGCTGTGCCTGCGGCCGTGCAACCGGCTGTGGCTGCTGCTGTGCAGCCTGCTTGGGTCGTTCCCCAAGGGGTGCAGCAGCAGCAGTGGGGTGCTAGGGCCAGGAAGAAACAGAGCGGTAAGGCACAGAAGCCTATGACTGTCTTGTTTTATTGTGCACAATGTGGAAGGCCGAATCATGCTGCGAATGCGTGTAAGGTGACAGTGTATGTGAATGGTCAGCCGTTGGGCAATTCGGGAAATGCGATGCAGAGCGCGAAAGTGAGACACGTGCCAACACAAATGTCTCTGCCTCAGCCCCAACCAATGGAGATCTGCTCAGCAGGCTTGCAGCCAGCACCCGCGGTTCAGCAGGTGTTGATGTCTGCACAGCCGAGTCTGTCGTGATTGATTCGGAAAAAATACACAAGGTTCCCCTGGATGCCTTTGGTCCCTTGGGTGATGGCATGAGTGCTTTCCTGATGGGGAGATCTAGTGCCACCATTCAGGGTATCATAGTGCACCTGGGACTGATTGATGTGGATTTTTCGGGACAGATTCACGCAATTGGTCTCCACACCCACCCCCCCTTTGACTATCCCAAAAGGCACACGAATTGCTCAACTTGTTCCTTTTAAGTCTTCTGTTTCCAGGACCGAGGACCGGTCACGAGGAGACGGTGGCTTCGGCTCTACTGGGCCACCTCAAGTGCACTGGACTGCTGTCCTGACCAAAGACCGTCCTGAGACGCTGCGTACCGTGTCCATGGTTGGTGCCATGCCATCGGAGATTCACCTTCGTGGTCTCCTAGATACGAGGGCTGATGTGAGCATTCTCTCCCTGGCTGCTTGGCCCCCACAGTGGCCTTTGACCCTGGCAAAGACATCGATCTCGGGCTTAGGAGGAACGAAGCAATGCTACATGAGCCAGAATCCCTTGGCCATCACAAACCTGGAGGGACAGACGGCCATAATTTGGCCTCATGTTACTAAGATTCCTGAGAACCTCTGGGGGTGGGATGTTTTGGCCACGTGGGGGGTGCGATTGGGGATGGATTTTTCATTGGGGCCACTGTGATGAATGGCACAGAGTGTCCCACGCCTCCTTTACGGTGGCTGGTGGACAGACCCATCTGGGAGAACCAGTGGCCCCTCCTTCATGACAAGCTAGTCGCCCTTCATGAACTCGTACAGGAGCAGTTGGATCAGGGGCATCTGGAACCATCTACCAGTCCCTGGAACACTCCTGTCTTTTGTATCAAAAAGAAGTCTGGGAAATGGAGGTTGCTACAAGACCTCCGAAAGATCAATGCCATGATGGAAGGCATGGGGACATTGCAGGCAGGCATGCCATCGCCTACCATGCTTCCTGCAGACTGGCCGGTCCTCATCGTGGATCTGAAGGATTGTTTTTTTATGATCCCTCTGCATCCCGATGACAGACCAAAATTTGCCTTCACGGTACCAACAATAAATAATGCCGAGCCCGCACAGCGGTATCAATGGAGAGTTTTGCCTCAAGGAACGCGGAATTCCCCAATGTTATGCCAATGGTATGTAGCCCGTGCCTTGTCTGGAGTTCGCAAACAGTTTCCTGGTGCTCACGTCTATCATTATATGGATGACATTTTGGTGGCTGCGCCCACCCAGGATGAGCTGCTGAGGATACAGCCTCAGTTGTTGAATGCTCTGCATTCACATGGACTGCAGGTGGCTCCAGAAAAGGTACAACAACAACGTCCCTGGAAATATTTGGGGGTCAAAAGTCTGGAACGGACAATCCGTCGCCAGGAGGTGCAATTTGTGCAATCGATGAAGACACTGAATGATGCTCAGAAGCTGGTAGGTGTCATCACTTGGTTACGTCCTTACTTGGGACTGACCACAGCACAACTGTCTCCCTTGTTTGAATTGTTGAAAGGGGACACTGATTTAAAGTCACCTCGTGAATTGACCCCTGAGGCACAAAAAGTGCTGGAGGAGGTTCAGCAAGCTGTTTTGGCTCACCAGGTGTACCGCATTGAACCTTCCATTGATGTCACTGTGTTCATCACCACTCCTGATTTACATCCTACAGGTATCATCGGCCAGTGGAATGATGATTGGACTGATCCTCTGCACATCTTGGAATGGGTCTTCCTGCCTCATCAGCCACATAAGACGGCAACAGCGCTGTTTGAATTGATTGCGCGCTTGATAATCAAGTGCCGGCAACGTTGTCTGCAATTGATGGGTGCAGACCCCTCAAAGATCATACTCCCAGTTCAGAGGGAGGAATTTGATTGGAGCTATGCGAACAATGTTTCGCTGCAAAGTGCTCTCGAGGGTTTTTCAGGGCAGATCACTTATCATCTGCCTAGCCACAAGCTATTGCAAGTGGCCAAAAATACTCAACTTTCTCTACGACCCAAAAATAGCCAGGAGCCGGTGCATGGTCCCACCGTCTTCACTGACGGTTCGGGCAAAACAGGAAAAGCCATTGTTACCTGGCAGGATGGATCTGAGTGGCAGGTTTTGGAAGGCCATGAGGATGGGTCAGCCCAACTGGTTGAACTAAAGGCTGCTGTCATGGCATTTGAGAAATTTTCCCAGGAACCTTTCAATTTGATCACGGACTCTGCCTATGTTGCCGACATTGCACAGCGATTGAGTTGTTCAGTTTTGAAGGAGGTCAGTAATCCTGCCTTGTTTGATTTACTGAAAGCCCTGTGGTGTGCAATTCAGGCCAGAGTTCATCCATACTACGTTCTGCATGTACAGAGTCACACTAACTTGCCAGGATTTGTAGCGGAAGGTAACGCAAGGGCTGACAAGTTGGCTAACCCAGCGTGGGTAGCCCCTCAGCCTGACGTGCTCGCACAGGCCAAGGCATCGCATGGGGTTTTCCACCAAAATGCGCATACGCTGCAGAAGCAGTTCCAACTGACGGCCACTGAGGCTCGTGAGATTGTCAAGTCGTGTGATGACTGTCACGCCCTTGGTGCGCCATTGCCGGCAGGGGTGAACCCCAGAGGCCTTAAAGCCTTGGAGCTTTGGCAGACCGATGTCACCCAGGTCTCCGAGTTTGGCCGGCTCAAGTATGTGCATGTCACGGTGGACACGTGCTCCTCTGCGATGTGGGCTTCTGCTCACACTGGAGAGAAAGCCCGTGATGTCATTGCCCACTGGAGGCAGGCCTTTGCTGTTCTTGGCTTACCTTCTGCTGTGAAAACCGACAATGGTCCTGCTTATGCTTCACAGCAGGTATGGCAGTTCCTACAGTCATGGGGTGTGTCACATAACTTTGGCATCCCTCATTCTCCAACGGGACAGGCGATTGTAGAACGCACTCACGGTACACTCAAGCGTGTTCTTCAAAAACAAAAACGGGGAATGCAGTGTGAAACCCCGCACAGTCGGTTGGCAAAGGCTTTGTACACCATCAATCAACTTACGGTGCTGCAGAACTCAAATAATCCTGTCATTTTGAACCATCATCTCTCGTTGCAGGCTTCGGACGGTGAGCAACATCCTTGAGTGAAGGTATGGGTCCGAAATTTAGTCACCAAGCAATGGGAAGGACCCTATGACCTAATCGCTATGGGGCGTGGGTATGCGTGTGTGTCCACGGACACTGGGACACGCTGGCTACCTTCAAAGTGTGTCCGTCCTGACCTGCGACCACAGAGGCAGAATTCAGCTGACAGGCAAGGTGGAAGCCGTGATCAACTTGAAAGCCACCAAGTGGATGAATCCTCAAGTGATCACTCTGATGATTTCTCTACAGACAGTGATTGAATTTGTATATATTCCCTTTGTAAATGTGTTCATTTTTCTTTTTCTGTTTTTCTTTTTTTTTTTAAAGTTAAAAGGGTTAGATGTTACCCTGGTTTTTCTGAGTTTCTTTATTAGCATTTTGATTTTCATAAATGGAGTCAGATCTTTTAGTTACTGTAGAATATTAGAGCAGTTTTTCTACCTTTCCCACAGAAGTAATATAAACAAATCCTTTGTTTTCCATTCTTTGTCCTTTGTTTGCATATTTCTAACCTGAAAGCAATTGTAACTGACAATTCGTCTGGCCACTGAGGCTGAGGGGTAGAAACCCCAAAATGCCAATCTTCTCCTAGACCCACAAATGTATAAAAAGTAAAAAATAAACAAAGCGTCTCTCTTCTCTCCGCCCTTTGAGCTGGGAGCTGGATCAGAAGAACCTCTGCAGAAATCTCTTGTCTGCGTGTGATTTCTTTTTGTGTCTCGGTGACACTCAGGCCTTGGCTTTTTGCATTCCTGAAACACATCCAGGTTTACTCAGCATCACAGACACCTTTGCCTTGTTTGTCCCCACCTGTCATCGCTGCATGCAGTGTTCAGATTGAACTGACGTTAAAAAACTATCTCAGTTGGACTTATTAAAACTTCGGGAAATATTGAAGTTTCTAATCTGACTGAGTTCTTGAGAAGTTTTTTGAACACTCTCTCAGGGACTGATTTGAATGTAAACAACACCAAAGCCCCAAGAAACTCATTAAAGTCTTGGTGCTCTGAATGTGCTGCTGAGCTGGGCTGGGCTCCTGGCACAGAGGCAGCTGCTGACAATAAAGAGGAGCTCAAAAAGACATTTCTCCTGAGGAGCAGCTCCTCTCCCAGCCCAGCAGGGATGAGGGCACTGCCTGCAGGTACATGAGAGAAGTAAAGCAGACAGAGGCTCAAAGCAACTTGAAGGACAATTCTGAGCTTCTTCATGGAGAAATCTTCACCACTCCTGACACAGTCAGTCTCTGGCTGCAGGGATAGCCTCAAGCTGACCCAGGACAGGACTGACATGACTGTAAGGATGGCTCTGCTGCCCTTTCTGCTTTGGGGGAGGATGTGCTCCAGAGCGGGGCTGCCCTGGGCACCGTCAGAGGGACAGGGCAGGACGGCTCCTGCTGCCAGGGACGGCTGCAGGGGCTGAAGCTGGGGCTGCAGCCAGGGGTGCCCAGGGCTGTCGTGCAGAGCAGCTCCTGCAGCCCTAAGGGCTCTTGGCCAGGCCAGGGCATCTGCCACCTGCCAGGGGCAGCTCTCAGCCTGCCTGGGAGCTCCCATGGACTCTGAGGAGAAGTTGGAGGTGGAAGGAGTGACCCCCACCAGGGCAGATTCCTCCTGCTGTGGAGATGGTGCTGCATGGCCAGGGCTGCTCTCAGCTTTCTCCTAAAGGAAAGGGAAAAGGGGCTGTCAGGGTTGTCTGTGTCACTGAGACTCCTGCACTGTCACCCTGGCGATCAGCAGATCTGCCTCACAGCTCCCTCAGAAAGTGCCTCCTCTCCCTCCTCTGCCTACAGACAGCACCAGCAGCACCTTGGCTTGCAGCATCTCTGTTTGTCTGAGCTGCCCTTAAGGCCCTGCTGCCAGGGAGCTGCCCCTGGGCAGTGCCCTGTGCTGGGAGGGGTGTGCAGGGCAGAGCTGAGCCCCCAGGGCTGGGCTGGGCTCTGGGAGCACTGGCAGGGACAAGGCTTGGACAGAGAGAAGCAGGTCCCAGTAGGCACAACTGCAGGCAGTAGAGAGCCAGAAAAAACAAGGATATCCCTTCCTGTCCAGCTGCACAGGGAAAGAGAAAAAAGTTTAGGGAAATTAACTTTGGAATTGCAGACTTCAAAAATTTACTTTATTTTCCAAGTGTGTTTTAAGTGTGTCCATCGTGAAAAGAGGGACATTAAATGAGCAAAGGGCAGCTGTGTGTGGACCTGCAGATCTGACTGCACTGTGGAACAGGGAGCTCTCTTTCCCCTCTGGGCTCCCAAGTGTTAAGTCTAAGAGCAATGCTGAAGATGAGGCAGTAACTCAGCAGCACAAACATGAATATAAAAATAAAAAAGTTTAGTGAATTTCTGCCAAAACAATAGAAATAGTTTTGAGAGGATTCCTAATAAAATAGCATTTGAAAATCTGTCCAAGAATGTCAATGTCTTCTTCCAACAGCCCACGATGCCCAGAGTGAAGAAATGTCCAACAGCAGCTCCATCAGCCACTTCCTCCTGCTGCCATTGGCAGACACGCGGCAGCTGCAGCTCCTGCACTTCTGCCTCTTCCTGGGCATCTCCCTGGCTGCCCTCCTGGCCAACGCCCTCATCATCAGCGCCGTAGCCTGCGGCCACCTCCTGCACACGCCCATGTTCTTCTTCCTGCTCAACCTGGCCCTCACCGACCTGGGCTCCATCCTCACCACTGTCCCCAAAGCCATGCACAATTCCCTCTGGGACATCAGGAACATCTCCTATGAAGGATGTACAGCACAGGTCTTTTTCTTACTGTTTTTCATTGGAACAGAGTATTATCTCCTGACCATCATGTGCTACGACCGCTATGTGTCCATCTGCAAACCCCTGCACTATGGGACCCTCCTGGGCAGCAGAGCTTGTGCCCACATGGCAGCAGCTGCCTGGGCCAGTGGCTTTCTCAATGCTCTGCTGCACACAGCCAATACTTTTCCCTGCCCCTGTGCCGGGGCAATGTCCTGGGCCAGTTCTTCTGTGAAGTGCCACAGATCCTCAAGCTCTCCTGTTCACACTCCAAACTCAGGGAACTTGGACTTCTTGCTGTTCATGCCTCTTTAGCACTTGGCTGTTTTGTGTTCATTGTTTTCTCCTATGTGCAGATCTTCAGGGCTGTGCTGAGGATCCCCTCTGAGCAGGGACGGCACAAAGCCTTTTCCACCTGCCTCCCTCACCTGGTGTGGTCTCCCTGTTCCTCAGCACTGCAGACTTCGACTACCTGAAGCCACCCTCCATCTCCTCTCCATCCCTGGATCTGGCACTGTCAGTTCTGTACTCGGTGGTGCCTCCAGCCCTGAACCCCCTCATCTACAGCCTGAGGAACCAGGAGCTCAAGGATGCAGTGTGGAAACTGATCTCGGGACAATTTCAGAAACATTAAAATGATTGCCATTTTCTACACTTATCTTGTAATAAAAGTCAATTTTATAACACTTGTTTTTTGGTTATCAGTTTTGGTTTTTTTCTGTGGCCCCAAACTATGTCAGTGAGGGGCTGTGCTCTCACTGGCTTTGAACACACTAAAGGATTTCCCAGCAGAGTTTTCTCCAGAGATCCCCCTTTTGTTCTCTTCTCTGGAGCTGCAGCAGCAATGTCTGTGTGCAGAGCTGAGTGCAGGTCAGGGGTGGCACAGCAGCTCTGCTCCTGCTGGCCACACCATTCCTGATCCAGGCCAGGTGCCATTGGCCTTCTTGGCCACCTGAGCACACTGCTGGCTCATGTCCAGCCTGCTGTCCATCCGTGCCCCAGGTCCATTTCTGCCTGGACGCTCTCCAGCCACACCGTCCCCAGCCTGTAGCACTGCAGGAGTTGTTGTGGGCAAAATGCAGGACCCAGCCCTTGGTCTTGTTAAACCTCATATTGTTCAATTTGGATCCAGCCTGTCCAGGTCCCTGTGCAGAGCCCTCCTACCCTCCAGCAGATCCACACTCACACCCAGCTTGGTGTCACCTGCAAATTTGCTGATGGTGGACTCAATCCCCTCATCCAGATCATCAATGCAGATATTGAAATCCACGCTGGCTGGGTCTGATCCCTCAGCCATCCTGTGGGTGCCCTGTGATGGCTCTCAAGGTGATCTGTTCCAGAACGTTGCTGGGCACTGAGGTCAGGCTGACAGGCCTGGAGTTCCCCAGATCCTCCTTCCAGCCCTTCTTGGGGATGGGCTCACACTGGCACCTCCATTCCTCTGGGACCTCCCTGCTGAGCCAGGACTGATGAGAAATGATGGAGGGCAGCTTGGTGAGCTCATCCATCAGCTGCCTCATCCCCCTTGGATGGATCCCATCTGGTCCCAGAGACACCTGTGAGCATCTGAGTGGCTCAGCAGGTCACCAGCTGCTTCCTCCTGGATGACAGGGGGGCTGTTGTGCTCCCTGGGCCCATCTACCAGCTCAGGAGAACACTTGTCATGAGGACAACCTGTCTGATTGTTGAAAACTGACACAAACAAGGTGTTAAGTGTCGGGGTCCCATCTGGGGTGCCAGTTGCCGGGGGCTCCTTTTCAGGAGTTTAAATTCCCCAGCATTCAGGTGGTTTTAGAGTTCTGACCCTCTGCAAAGCTCTGTGCCAAACGCAGGAAAAGACAGAGTCTTCAAGGTTACATGCTTCTTTTATTAGTTCTTATCTTACAATTTTCTCAGTGTCCAAAAGATGTTTGCCGTGGCTCGGACATCTGGTGTCTCCTGACTCCTCTCCTCTCTCCCTTTCTTCTCTCCTCTCTCCTTCTTCTCTGGGCTGTCCTTATCTTTTATACTAATTGTTACGTATTCTTTATTTACTATTTATTACCAATGTCTATCACTATTACTAAAAAGGTCATCTTTACTCTGACCCAATCCTTCCTAACTACTTTGTGCCAACGTCACTGCAGAAATGGAGGGAACAAGAACAAAGAAGAATGAGACAACGCCCTAAATTCTCCATCTTGCCCCATTCACTTCAATGCCAAAAATCCCAAACTCACTGTTTTTTCACCCCGTGATATACTAAACTACATTTTTCACACTCTTGTGGCCTGCAATGCTTCCTGCAGTGCAAGAAGCCTCTCCCATGGACTGAAATCAAATCCAGTGTCTCTCTGATCTCTGGGCTCTGAGCCAGGGTCCCAGACCCCCCTGCCCAGGTCTCTGACCCTCCAGGGCAACCAAAGGAATGCCCTGGACTCCAACATCTCCCCCTCCTGCTTGAACCAAGAACACTTCCTTGGCCATTCCGTCCATGGTTTGCCATATACATGGAAACGAACACGGCAAAATCATGAGAAGGATTACAAGCCCTACTAAAATATATATAACTATCTTCAAAATTTCCTTCCACAATGGTGAAAGGTTAAACAAATTGAAAACTCCATCCATCCATGTCCCAGTTATCTCTTCAAGTTTGTTCACACTCTCCTGAAATTTCCTGACGTTCTCATGAATGGATTTGGAATGATCTGACAAATTCATGCAGCACATTCCTTCAAATTCCTCACACCCATGCCGATGGGTCAGCACAAGATCATCAATCGCTGCCCTGTTTTGGAGACTTGCTCATCTTACACTGTCAATGTCTAACAACATGTCACTCAGTGCAAGAGAGACAGCTCGGGCATGTTTGCTCAACCGAGAACCCACGTGATCCAATTTTGTCAAGGCTGCTCCTGATGCTGCCTGTGGTGAAAAAATTGCAACTGCAATTCTCTGAGCTTTGCTCCATGTGTGAACATCATCATCACAATTTGGATCGTACATTTGAACTGATCTTTTCCCTCTATATTTTTGTTCTCTCATCAGTGTCATGTCGGGTGTTAGCAATGAAAGCATTCCAATGCTGCATGGATCACCTGTGGCATTTGCCACAATTGTGGGCCAAATTTTGTCCCCACAAATGACAAAATTTCCCCTCGGCAACTGAGCTGGAACATGATTGGATGTTCTTTCCAGCATCTTAGTGTAATTACACCAAGATGACGAATTTCTGTAAAAATTGAGGTTTGGAGTGACGTCTACAGTTTTATTTTTTGTCACTCCAGAAAGGCCGAATTTCACACAAAATTGCATTTGGACTGATCCAAGAATTTCCAGTTCCTGGGGTTCAAAAGGAGCCACAGGAAGGAATTTCATCCAAACACCCCATTGGTCCACTGGATTTACAATGGACTTTGAAATCTCTGGAGGGATGTTTTCAGGAATTGGTCATTTGCTCACTGGCAACTCGACCAAACATGTTGAAAAAGGTTTCCCCTGGCTTTGAGTGTGTCAGGCAGATGGTATCCAAGCCTGAAGCATTGCCTAGAGTTTCCCAAACATTCTCTTTTGGTTGAGCCACTGGCAAAACTGCCGCACTGCTCAAGGCAACCAAGGAGAGAATGAGGCACAAGGATAGTTCTTTCATTTCCAATGCCCTCTTTTCCCTGGGAATCCCTAAAATGCAACACAACCCAAGCCCAAAGAAAACTCAAGTCCCAAAGTCTCTTTTGCACGTAGAACGAAAGGATGTCTGCTGTCTTGACACCGGCTCATGTCTGCGTGCCCACTTCTCTTCCTCCGGTCTGGGGGTCCATCTCTGCTTGTGTCTGGACTCGGTACGGTTTCACGTGCCTCGCCGCCAGCCACTTTGGCCCACCTGCTGTGGAGACACAAGCAAATCCCTTGCCCCAAGTTATTAATTTGAATGGCCCTTCGATTTGTCCTGTTTCTGGGTTTCTGACCAAAACCAAAGGATTTTCCTTCAGTTTTGCCCTTGTACTGTTTGAAAAATGTCTGATGATCGGTGGAGTTGGCTCTGCAAAAGAGCAATTTAGAAAATTCATCACATACAAGGCTTTATTCAAGCGCATGTATGGTGTAGCGTCTGTTTCTCCTCTTTTTTGTCTGTCCAAAAGGGATTTTAATGTTTGATGTGTCCTTTCAATGATTGCCTGACCTGTTGGAGAGTGTGGGATACCAAAGGTATGATGGACACCCCACCTCTTCAGGAATTTGTCAAGCACTTTCCCTATATATGTTGGTCCATTGTCTGTTTTGATTTCTTGCGGCACGCCCAAAGATGCAAATGCCTGCAAGAAATGTCGACAAGCATGTTGTGCTGTTTCACCTGTGTGCAGTGATGCGAAGACTGCACCTGAAAATGTGTCAACTGAAACATGAACATTTTTGAGCTTCCCAAAAGATGGATATTTTGTGACATCAGTTTGCCATAACTGCAAACTGTTCAATCCTCTTGGATTGACCGCTCCCATGGAAGCGGGAGGCTGAACAAGCTGACAATCAGGGCAAGCACTAATGATTTCCTTCGCCTGACTTTTGGAAATGTGAAAAGTGTCCATTAGTGCTTGAGCATTCTGATGAAAGAATGCATGACTCAATTTTGCCTGTTCAAAAATGTTCGGTAAAGTTCTTGAAATTGGCATGGTCAATTTGTCTGCCTGTGCATTGCCTTCTGCTAAAAAACCTGGAAGAGAAGAATGTGCTCTGATGTACGAGACAAAATATTTATGTTTTCTGTTTTGCAACAGTGTCCTCATGCACAGTAAATATGAATATAAATTTTCATTGTCAACTTCTCTCAAAAGTGAACCCTCAAGTCTTTTGACCACATTAGCTACATAAGCTGAATCTGTGATCAAATTGAAAGGTTGCTGGAACAGCTCAAAAGTTCTGACCCCTGCTGCCAATTCCACTATTTGTGGTGACCCTTGTACTATTCTTATATCTGATTTCCACTCCCCTGTGATGTCATCCTGCCATGTACTTACTGATTTGTGAGTTTTTCCAGAGCCATCGGTAAATACTGTTATTGCATCCAATGGCACCTCACTTATTTTTGGCTTTTCTCTAAAACTTAATTTTGCTTTCAACAGCCTGTGGCTTGGGAAATGAATAGTACAAACACCTGAGTAATCTAACAATGCAATCTGCAAGTCCTCTGATTTTTGCAATGCCCAATCAAAATAATCTTTCTTCAAAGGCAGGTAAATTGTTGTAAAATTTTTGCCTGCCATTGTTTGCAGCCTGGTCCTAGCTTTGATGATGATCTGAGCTATCATCTCCAGATTTGAGAGGATCGTCCTCGGAGACCTGTAAGATAAAAAATTCCACTCTAAAATCAACAATGGGTCTTTTTGTGATGAGTCCCACGGAAAAATCAACCCATACAACTGTATTTTTTTCCCCAACACTGCAAGAAAGAAAGGTAATGATGTTACAAAACGATGTGCCTGTCTCTGCTGGAGGGCTCCAGCAATTTTCTCAAGGGCCTCCCGAGCCTCAGGGGTGAAGCTCCTGGGAGATTTGATGTTATTGTCCCCTTTCAAGAGATTGAACAATGGCACAAGTTCTCCTAAAAGTTGTTGCAAATCCTGCAAGTTGTTGACTTCTGCTTTAATTTCAATTTTCTGTGGTTTCGCTGCTGCTTCATCTTTTCCTTTTCCTTTTCCTTTTCCTTTTCCTTTTCCTTTTCCTTTTCCTTTTCCTTTTCCTTTTCCTTTTCCTTTTCCTTTTCCTTTTCCTTTTCCTTTTCCTTTTCCTTTTCCTTTCTCCTTTTCTCACTGTATATGAACCAGTGTTGGCTGAACATCTCCAAATTTCTCTGCAGCACCTTTCCCTGGAAATGCCTGTAAAATCTGAAATATTTTTGGATGCGCCCCGGTCTGCAACATCTCGGCAGCTGTTTCTGAATCTCCACACGCATGCGTCCCAGAAACTGGCAAGCTGCCAGTGGGCGGAGTCAAGCTCCGTGACGTCAGCCGCGTGGGGGTGGCACCCTCGAGGCTCTCTCCGCCTCGGCTACACCCCGTCCCTGCCCGCTCCGTCTCCGCCCGTCCCGCCCCTGCCTGTCCTGGCCCGGCGGTGCCCGGCGGGGTATCCCACCCTGTCTCATGCCCAGAATTCGTCCTCTTTCCCTCGTCATCAAAATCTGCCCTCCCCCGAACAGGACTGCGCCTTGGGCTTTCTCCCGCCCCTGCCGTACCTGCATTTGGACCTGCCACTGAGACTTCTGGGGTTTATAGTTCTCGGCGCAGTACTTCCGGGTTCGGCACCGCCCCCCCCAGCGCTTCAGGACGCGATATTTTGAACTATGTCGCTTCCTGTAGCTTGTGTCATCAGCGCGCGCCGAGTCACTGGACCGGTCCTCGGCTTCCCCCTGGTCCCAGCTTCGCTGCCCACGGTCTCACCCCCCCTCGCAATCCACAAACTGACTTCCCCCGTGATCTGTCTCTGTCCCACCCGACGCGTCCTCCAACCGCGCACCCCCCGCGCTCCAACGAGATGGGTTAGGACCGGCTCCCCGCGCACGCCACCCCCCGGCGTTTCCCCCGCTCCGCCAGCGGCCCCCTGCGGGGTGTGCTCTGGAACTGCCTCAAAGAGAAGCATGTCCAATTCCTCCTGTTCTTTTGGGTATATTAAAAGCTTCCTTTTTCCTGGAATTAATTTTGGGGTTTTTGATGAGCTTCCTGACGAATCTTGTGATGGCTGAGAGTTTCCTCCCCCTCCATCCTCCAGGGGAGGTATTGACCTTGAAGACAGTGTTCCTCTGTGTCCTGGCTCAGTCTGCCCCACAGAAAAAGCTCTGCTATCTTGCTTTTCGCTGCTTCTTGGCAGCTCTCCAATCCTGGAGCTTTCACTGCTATTTTCTGATATAACTTCTAACTTAATTCTCCCTGCTGCAGACAAGAACTTCACAGTTATCTTGTCTTTTTTTTGTCTGGAAATTCGTTCTTGTGAAATGGTTCCCCCACGTTGTGTTCTAGATCTGACTTTCTTACCAAGGCACAAAGGCTTGTCTGCAGCTGTGGTCCAATTCGTCTCAGAGGTGTCCTGATCTCTGTCCAGCAGGTCTCAGGGTGATGGATTCCAGGGCCCTTGGAGATCTGTCGGCTGGGACGAATTGGAGATGGGCTGTTCTTCTTCTGGCCAGAATGGTGTTTATTCCGCGGAGCTGACGGTTTGGCAGTTTGATCTTCCGAGAGCTTTTGATGTTTCGTGCAGAGGTAGCTGTGACCCTTTTCAGTGCTCCTGAACAGGAGGCCCGGCCAGGGATGCCAGATGTTGGGGCTTTTCCCCGAGATTCAGGTGGTTTTAGAGTTCTTTGCCCTCTGCACAGCTCTGTGCCAAACCGATGAAAGAGACGGAGTCTTCACATTTAGATTTTTCAAGGTTGCATACTTCGTTTATTGTTTCTTATCTTACAACTTTCTCAGTCCAACTAGATCTTTGCAGCGGCCTAGACTTCTCCCGACTCCTCCCGTCTCAGGGCTGTCCTTATCTTTTATACTAATTGCTACGTATTTTTTATTTACTATTACTTGCCAATGTCTATCGCTAATACTATAAAGGTCATTTCTTCCTTGACCCAATCCTCACAAACTATTTTGTGCCCACGTCATTGCTGAAATGGAGTGAGGGAAGAAGAAAGAAGAAGAAGGAGACAACGCCCCAAATTCTCCATCTTGCTCCCATTTACTTCAATGCTAGAAACCTAACTTTACTGTTTTTTCACCCTGTGATAAGCTAAACTACTATTTTTCACACTCTTGTGGCCTGTAAACCCTCTCGCAGTGAAGGAAGTTTTTCCCATGGACTGAGATCAAAGCCAGTGTCCGTCTGAGCTCTGGGCTGGGGTCCCAGATCCCCCTGCCCTAGTTTCTGACTCTCCAGGGCAACCAAAGGAATTCCCAACAGGCAGGAGGGGCAAATCTAGGATCATGGAATAGCCTGGGTTGGAATCTAAAGATCATCCAGTTCCAGTCTCCTGCCATGGGTAGGGACACCTTCCACTGGACCAGATTGCTTCACGCAACCTGGCCTTGAACACCTCCAGAGGTGGGGAGTCTGCAGCCTCTCTGGGTAACCTGTGCCAAGGACTCACCATCCTCACTGGGAAGAATTTCTTCCCAATATCTCATCTAAACCTGCCCTTCCTCCCCTCATGGCCATTCCCCCTTGTCCTGTCACTCCAGGCCTTTGTCCAAAGTCCCTCTGCAGCTCTCTCAAAGCCCCTTTAGGTGCTGGAAGGGCTCTAATGTCTCCCTGGAGCCTTCTTGTGCCCAGGCTGAACAGCTGCAGCTCTCTCAGCCTGGCTCCAGAGCAGAGGTGCTCCAGCCCTGCAAATGTCCATGGTGACACTGCAGGGCTTCCTGTAACCAAGGGTGCATTGTCACACTGTGGAACCAAGGAGACCCTTGTGACACTGGGGTGTCCTATGGAAGCAAGGGGCCATTGTGACACTTTGGGGCCTCAAGGAACCAAGCAACCATTTGAACACTGCAGAACCAAGGAGACCATTGTAACACTGCGGGGCCTCGTGGAATCATGGAATCCATTGTACCCCCAAGGGGCCTCACGGAACCAAGTGTCTTTTGGGATACTGGAGAACCAATGGGTCATTGTGACACCTCAGGGCCTCATGGAACCAAGGAGAGCATTGTGGCACTGAAAGGGCTCATGGAATTGAGGAACCAATGTGACACAGGAGAGGCCAATGGAACCAAGGGGTCCATGGTGACATTGAGGGGTCTCAAGGAACCAAGAGGCCATTATGACACTTCAGGGCCTTGTGAAAGCAGAGGGATCCTTGTGGCACTGTGGGGTCTTGTATAACCAAGGGCCAGTGTGGCACTGCAGGGCCTCATGGAACCAAGGGCCATTTTAAAACTGCAGAGCCAAGTAGGGCATAGGGACACTGTGGGGTCTGATTGACCTGATAAGAATAACGTGACACAGTGAGACCTTATGGAAACAAGGATCCATTGTGACACTTTGGGGTCTCATGTAACCAGGAGTCCAAATATGACACTGCAGAGCCAAGGAGATCATTATGACACTGCAGGGTCTCATGGAACAAAGGGGCCATTGTGTCACTTTGTGGCCCAATGGAACCAAGGCGACCATTGCGACACAATGGAGCATCCTGGAAACAAAGCATTATGTGACACTGCAGGGCCCCATGGAATCGAGGGTCCATTGTGACACTGCTACCAAAAATCAGAAAAAAAACCCAACAAAAATCCCCCCAAAAAGCCAAAAAAATCCCACACACTGCTTAACACCAAGGAGCAGGAAGAGGCAGAATTCTTTATTCAGCCAGATGCACAAGGGGGAACTGCTCCTCCCAAAGGTGTGCATTCTGAATACAAGAAAGTTGCTGCTAACAGCCTGTATTTTATATACATATTCCGTGCTTGTCACAGAATAAACATATATATGATAACCATTTTCCTCAGATCAGTATCATATTTTCCCTCCCATTCACAGATATATTCTCTTTCCTGGGGGTCTCTTTGGTGGTCCCTGGTGGCTGGTGATTCCACGGTCACACCTGACAGCCTGCTGGACTGTTAGAAGTTGTCACAACTGGAGCTGGTCCTTTTCCAATTCTCCTTCTTACACAATGGGCATTGTGCAGTTCCATGGGCCAGAGGGTTTTGAAGAACAAGCATTGTGTGTGCTCAGCAGGTGGAGATGGTTTTACATCTGTTAACATCCCCTTTGAGGCATGTGAAGTTTCTCTTCTCTCCAAGCCTTTCTAAGCCTCACATCAGTATCTGCTGGAATTCAATCTCCCTCCCCATCCCACAGCAGCCCTGCCTTTCCCTCCTCCAGCCTTGGTCTCCAGCACAGCCATGGAGGCTCTTTGGGCTCTGGACTTTTCCTGCAGCCACCAAGGGCAGCTGAGCTCTGCCCTTCCCACAGTCAGCCCTGCCCAGCCCAGGCAATGCCCAGCAATTCCCTGTCTGTGCCTGGCCTTGCTGTCAGCCCCGGCAGCGGCTGCGTGGCCCCTTTGTGCCGCGCTGGCCCAGCCATGGTGCCACAGCCCCTGTGCAGGCCCAGGGCAGGACAGGAGCATTGCAGGTGGGAACGGCCCCTGTGCCGTGGTGCCCACAGCAGCCTTGGGGCTCTGTGCCCCACGGCCTCCCTGCTGGGCAGCCTCTGCCAGCTCCTGCACAGCCCGTGGCACCTGTGGGGCTGCACAGACAGCCCTGCCCCGGGCTCTGCCGGGCTCTGGGCCAGCAGAGAGGCCGGGCAGGGCTGGCCATGGCCGGGAACAGGCCCTGAGCCCCGCAGGAGGATGGAGCTGGGGCACAGCCAAACTGCCCCACAAACCTGGGCTGAGCAGCCAGGGCTGGCAATGGCTGGGGACAGAGGCTGGCAGTGACAAATGTCCTGGGCCCCCTCCCTGCTCTGTCCATGCCACCAAGGGCACAGAGCAGCCTCCTCTCTGGGGCACTTGCCTGTTTTCAATGCCTTCCACAGGCGCTGGCCCTGCCCCACAAGGCCTGGGCTGAGTCCTGCCCCTGCACACTCACACAGGCTGAGATGGACACTGATGGTTTCTGTGCCAGGCTCCCTCAGCCCAGCCCAGCTCCCTCCAAGCTCTGCCAGCTGCCCTGAGCTCTCTGCAGCACCAAGGGCCTCTCCCCAGCACAGCCCAGCCGGCTCTGGCCCCACAGCTCTGCTCAGGGCAGGCTGCTCTGGGCAGGGGCCCCACGGCTTCAGCCCCTCGGAAGGGCACAGCAGCAGCTGCAGCTCAGAGAGGGCTCAGCCCCAGCCATGGGGGAAGGTGCCTGGCCAAGGGAAAAGGAGGCTCCCTGGGTGCCCTGCTCTCCTCTCCAGGACATCCTGAGAGCTCTGCAGCCCCTGCTGCCATCCCATCTGCCCAGGCCAGCACAACAGCCCCGGCCTTGTGGCCCTCAGGAGCTGTTCCTGCTCCAGGCCCAGGGCCCATCCCAAAGCTGGGGCAGCCAGAAAGCTGTGCCCATTTCTGTTCATTTCTGAGATGACGAAGATGGATCCTCAGCCACTTAGAAGTTGCTGATGAATTTTACTTTTTCAGAGGCCTCTTCTTCCTTGAGTTCTTCAGTTGAGGAATTCATTGACAAAAACTCATTAACATTTGTTGAAAAGACTCAAACATGACAAGCCCCTGGGAATAACTGAGGTTTTAAATTCTTCTCTGGTTAATTAGAAATATTTCAGAAGTGTATTTAAAGTGAATATACTATATTAAAAACAATGAAGTAATAATTGCTTGGTCCTGTTTAGTTTTGTCCTGTTTACAGATTGATATCAGCAATCTCCAGTTAATATCGATTCCTAGCACCTCCTAGTGCAATCTGAATAGATCTGAAAATCCAGACCCTTCATGGCTGACAATCAATCACGCTTTGTCCCTACCCCCACTCCACCATTTCTCTCATCCAGTCCCTGGGACTCAGAGCAGCTGAGGAAAGTTTCTCTTCATTGCCAACAAGCAAACAAAAGTTGAACATGTTGCTATTTCACACCCATCAGAGTTTTTCCCTTCCCTTTTTGTGCAATGTCCCAGCTGCATGTCCATCCCCCATCCACCATCCACAAGGGATTTCTGTGCAACACCAGTATTCAGCAAAGGTGATACTCAGATAGATATGAACAATCAAGGTGCTGTATCAGGATGCTCTGCCTGGACTGGAGGTCAAAACAGCTCCAACAGTGCCCTGTTTGCAAAGGTGCTAGTCGTGGATGAAGAATGCATTCAGGCTGCTTTTGGTGTTGAGGAAATGTTGAAACCAGCCTGATCCATTTTATCTCCTCCAGTCCTGGCTGAAGCTCCTCTCCTGCCTCTTCCATCCAGTGTCTCTTGTCTCCCACCAGGCCACCGGTGAAGAGCCTGGCTCTGTGTTCTCCATCACCTCCTCGGTGGCACTGCCAGGCTGGCATGAGGAGCCCCTCAGCCTTCCCTGCTGCAGGCTGGACAAGCCCAGCTCCCTCAGCCTCTGCTCACAACCAAAGGGCTCCAGCCCCACCTTGGGGCCCTTCCCTAACCCTGCTGCAGCTGCCAGACATCTTTCCTGCCCTGGGGAACCCAAGCCAAGCCACAGTGACCTGGATCATGCACGTCCTTGATGTCCTGGTCACACAGCCCAGCCCCTTGTCCCTGTGTCAGGTTCTGGGGGTTGATGTGCAGAAGATCCACTTCTCCAGCCACTACTGTATGTTCTGCCATGCTATAATGGACCCTTGGTTCCAGTGGTTTCCAAATTGTCAGAAGAGTCTCCATTGTTCCATAAGGCCCCACAATGTCACTGTGGTCCCCTTGGTTCCACAGGGCTCCACAGTGTAACAATGATTCTTGGTTCCATGAGGTTCCTCAGTCACAATGGGCTCCTTGGATCCTCAGTGTCACAATGGCCCCTTGGTTCCATGGGGCCACACACATTAATAATGCACCCTTGGTTCCCAGAGGTTTCTCATTGTCACAGTGGAACTGCAGTATCACAGGGAACCATTGCTTCAATGTGGCCCCAAAGTGCCAAAATGGATTTTAGTTCCATGAGGTTCTGCTATGTCCAAATGGACCCTTTGTTCCATGAGTCTGCACAGTGTCAGAGGAGACTCCTTGTTCTGTGAGGCCTTGTCATCACCAAATATCCGAAATATCAGAATAAGAGTCAACAGTAATTTCATATTTAGGAGGGTATCCTTGATTCAGGCCTCAGGTCTAGTGAGGGGTAGCTCCTAACCTTATATGAACATGTGATTCTACCAGGGTGTTGCTTACAGTCACACAATGAGTATTTATAGTTACACATTTCCATAAAAGCCACTTGAACTTCCCAGATTCACTCCTTGTTTTTTCTATCACTACACTCTCGAGCCAGATGTCTTCTTTTTGTCTTCCAACCATCCTCACACGAAAAGCAGCCTGTTCATGTGACTTGTTTCTCGGCTAAAACTTCACAGGCAGGGTAGAAATGGAATTACCCTTTTGGTATCAAGCCCAAAGCTTTGCAGAGGCAGGCAGGAAGAGTGTCCCAGGGAGAGCCCTGAGCACAGGACAGGATCTTCTTTGCCAAGGGTTGGGGCTCAGGCCTGGTGACACTTTCTCCATCAGGTTCCTCTGTGAGACCCATTAAAACTTCAAGAAACTTTGGAGTTTCCATTTAACTTGGAGTTCTTGAGAAGTTTTTTGAACACACACTCAGTGACTGAGTTGAATGTAAACAACACCAAATCCACAGGAGGATCATTAAACTCTGGTGCTGTTGCTGTGCGGCTGAGCTGGGCCAGGCTCCTGGCACAGAGGCAGCTCATGGCAACCAAGAAAAGTTTCAAAAGACAATTATCTGGAGGAGAAATCCTCCTTACTGTGGTATTTGACATGTAGACTCAGAGAAAGTTTACAGTGGCATAACAACCTTTTCTGTTCCTTTCTTATTAATTGTTAACTCTCTCTTCTTTGTTTGCTTTGCTTTTAACAGTATAGAACATCAGTCTCTTATATGAAATACTAGCTTTTGCACTTATGCCTATTGATATCTATGCCTATGGAATATTAACTTTTGAACAGAATACATGTTTCAACAGTAAATAAACACATTGAACTGAATAATAGAACTAATCTCTCTCTAGCTCCCACTGCTGCTTTAGGAAATTTTCTTCTTCCTTTTTCAATTTTTGTCGCTTTCTTCTTCTGCAATTTCAGTTCTTCTGTAGGCTGAAGCAACATCTCTGCTTGCTGTTTCTCTCCCTCTTGATCTTTTCAGTGCTCCTCCTCGTGTAGTTCTAAACTCATTTTCATGATGTTTCTTCTCTTTGAGTACTGACGGGGGCTTTCCCCATCATTAAGGTGGTTTCAGGGTCCTTGCTTCCCTGCACAGCTCCGAGCCAAGCCGAAGGAAGAGACGGAGTTCTCAGGTTTAGATTTTTCAATGTTGCATACTTTGTTTATTGTTTCTTATCTTACAATTTTCTCGGAGTCCGACAAGATGTTCGCAGCTGCATGGATTCCTCACGTCTCCCCCCGAGCTGGGCTGTCCTTATCTTTTATACTAATTACTACGTATTTCTTATTTACTATTTCTTACCAATGTCTGTCTCTATTACTAAAAAGGTCATCTTTACTTTGACCCAATCCTCACTAACTACCTTGTGCCACGTCAATGCAGCAATGGAGTGAGGGAAAGAGAAGGAGAAGGAGAAGGAGAAGGAGACAACGCCCCAGATTCTCCATCTTGTCCCCATTCACTTCAATGCTAGGAACTTAAAACTATTATTTTCTCACTCTGTGACAATCTAAACTACTATTTTTCACACTCCTGTGGCCTGTAAACCTTCTCTTAGTGTAGGAAGTTTTTCCCATGGACTGAAATCAAAGCCAGTGTCTCTCTGAGCTCTGGGCTGGGGTCCCAGACCCCCCTGTCCAGGTCTCTGACCCTCCAGAGCAACCAAAGGAATGCCCTGGACTCCAACAACTCAATTGCTGTTATAGCTGGTTGTCACAAGAAGGAAGTGTTTCCACAAAAATGAATACAGGTATTATAACAAAGGACTGCAATTATAGTTGGTTGTCACAAGAGGGAAGTGTGTCCACACTAATGAACACAGCTATTGCAAAAACTCCAAAATTCCTTTCAAAAGGCACTACATCAAAACCACATATCCCACACAGCATATATCACTGGCTTTTCATCCCACATAAATCACCTTACATGAATCATCTTACAGAAGGTCTTTTTCTATTCACTATTAACAAAACCTTAAAACAAACACAATTTATACAGGATATTTATGGTATAGCAACCAAGTAATAAATAATACTGATAATACCTTAGTTTCTGCTCAGATTACCCTGACATCTGCCAGGGGCCACCCAGTGTGGTCAACAGAAATCCTCTTTTTCCATATTTCCAAAATTACTATACCAGATGTCTCTGACAGGTACTTAACCTTGTGCAGACATCTCCAGCTTATTGGTTTACCTTGGGTGCCCTCCCTTAACAGTCAATAAAATATACTTTCTCTGACATGTGGAATGTCCTTGTTTATTCCCTGCAGGAGCAGCCAGGGAGCAGATTCCCCTCTGGAAAAGATCCAGGGTGCACCTTGGGGGGTCCAGCCTCCCAAATGCTTCTGCAGCCAGACAAAGAAGTCCCTTCGTGGTCACCAAGTGAAGGGTAGAATAGGAACTTTACAATCAGAAAATTCTAAAGCGGGTATGTTTTAATTCCAGCTGGGACACACAGGGGGACATTTCCTCCAAACCATGCTTGCTCTGGTGACTTTCTCTCACTTATTTATCTTTTGAGGTATTATGCATTTGAAGTATATGCATTAAATTTCACAATACACCTATACATATTCATTACCTAGCTCTGCCTAGCCTTGCTTCATATTAAAATTAGCTAGAAGATCTTTCTGCAGCTGCAGAATCCCCTCTGGTGGTCATGGGTCGGCATCTTCTGATGAAGTAACTAGTCTTTGTCCCAATATCCTCCTCTTGACCCCTCCTTCTGGGCAGACACAGGAAGGATTTGGCTAGTTCCCAGGTCAGTTGGTCCTGGCCAAACCATCAGCCTGGTTCTTGCTGGCTCCCAAGCCACAAAGTTCTGCTTTATTGATTTTTGACAAATACCAAAATCCTGTTATGCTAAGTTTCAACATTTTATATCTTACCTATCGGACTTGGACCTAATAACTACCTAGCAGTCAAGTTTATTAGCTAATCTTCTCTGTGTTCTCAGTACAACCTGTTTCTTTACTTGTACAAAATCACCAAAACCTGCTGCTAAAATCTTGCATTTTCATATCCATTAACGTCCCCCATATCAAGTACACACGATGCTGGAGCACCCCAGAGAGAGCTTTGCCATGGGGCTCACCCTGAATGTGCTGCTGGGCTGGGCTGGGCTGGGCTGGGCTGGGCTGGGCTGGGCTGGGCTGGGGTTAGGGCAGGGGAGGTGGGCAGAGCTGGACAGAAGCTGGGCGAGTCTGGGAAATTCCCAGGAGATAAAACCCACCCATGTCAGCTGAGCTGTGTGACTCTGCAGGGCCAGGACACATTCCAGCAGGTGTGTGGGGCTGTGCCAGTCCCCTGGCAGGGATCTCACACAGGCAGGTGCAGCGCTGAGGAGGTTGGTCTGTGGCCTTGGTGGCATGGTCAGTCTGAGAAGGTGCCCCAGGGCTTTGACCATCCCCCCAGCCGCTTCCAGCAGCCTCTTTCAGGCCTGGGAACTCACCCTAGTTTATTGGTCTATTTGTTCTGTGGTTATCTTCTTCCTCCTGATGATTTCAGCCACCCTGTCCCAGGCTCCCTCCTCACCCAGCCCTTGGCAGACTCCAGGGCAGGGCTCTCTGTGAACCCTGCCATGGGATGTGCGTGTTGGAACTGGACACTGAGGTCTGGTGTGGACACTCTGGTGGGGACCATTTGCCCACCCAAAACACACCCTGTGCTGTGCCGTGTCTGATGAGGGGAATGTGGGGCCTGTGCTGGGCAGGGGGGCTGTGCTGCCTCAGGGATAAATGACAGGGATGAACCACAACACAACGACTAGGAGGTGGAAGTGAGGACAAGCTACAGAGAAGGAATTCAGAAATGTGACCTGAGGGTGTGTTCATGTGTTTAGGAAAGCCAAAACTCAGCTGGAGCTGATGGAGGCTGCAGGCAACATCCAGATCAAAGTTAATTCAGTCGCTGTGTTTGCAGTAAATGGCTGCAAAAGGAACATGTCAACCTGCTGCTAAATGAGGTAATGGAGGGGCAAATCTAGGGTCATGGAATGGCCTGGGTTGGAATCCTAAAGATCATCCAGTTCCAATCTCCTGCCATGGGCAGGGACACCTTCCACTGGACCAGATTGCTCCATGCAACCTGGCCTTGAACACCTCCAGAGGTGGGGAGTCTGCAGCCTCTCTGGGTAACCTGTGCCAAGGACTCACCACCCTCATTGGGAAGAATTTCTTCCCAATATCTCATCTAAACCTGCCCTCCTTCTCCTCATGGCCATTCCCCCTTGTCCGGTCACTCCAGGCCTTTGTCCAAAGTCCCTCTGCAGCTCTCTCAAAGCCCCTTTAGGTGCTGGAATGGGCTCTAATGTCTCCCTGGAGCCTTCTCACAGCCAGGCTGAACAGCTGCAGCTCTCTCAGCCTGGCTCCAGAGCAGAGGTGCTCCAGCCCTGCAAATGTCCATGGTGACACTGCAGGGCTTCCTGTAACCAAGGGTGCATTGTCACACTGTGGAACCAAGGAGACCATTGCTACACTGAGGGGCCTCGTGGAATCATGGAATCCATTGTACGCCCAAGGGGCCTCATGGAACCAAGTGTCCTTTGGGATACTGCAAACCAAGGGGCCATTGTGACACTTCAGGGCCTTATCGAAACAAGGAGAGCATTGTGGCACTGCAAGGGCTTGTGGAATCAGGGAACCTTTGTGACACAGGGGAGTCCAATGGAACCAAGGGGTCCATGGTGACATTGAGGGGTCTCAAGGAACCAAGAGGCCATTATGACACTTCAGGGGCTCGTGAAAGCAGGGGGATCCTTGTGGCACTGTGGGGTCTTGTATAACCAAGGGCCAGTGTGGCACTGCAGGGCCTCATGGAAACCAGGGCCATTTTAAAACTGCAGAGCCAAGTAGGGCATAGGGACACTGTGGAGCCTGATTGACCTGATGAGAATAACGTGACACAGTGAGACCTTATGGAAACAAGGATCCATTGTGACACTTTGGGGTCTCATGTAACCAGGAGTCCAAATATGACACTGCAGAGCCAAGAAGATCATTATGACACTGCAGGGTTTCATGGAACCAAGGGGCCATTGTGTCACTTTGTGGCCCAATGGAACCAAGGCGACCATTGCGACACGATGGAGCATCCTGGAAACAAAGCATTATGTGACACTGCAGGGCCCCATGGAACCGAGGGGCCATTTTGACACTGCAGGGCCCCATGGAAGTGAGGATCCATTGTGACACTGCTACCAAAAATGAGGAAAAAACAAACAAACAAACAAAAAAAACTGCTTAACACCAAGGGATCAGGAAAAAGCAGCACTCTTTATTCAGCTAGATGCACAAGGGGGAACTGCTCCTCCCAAAGGTGTGCATGCTGAGTACAGGAAAGTTCCTGCTTACAGACTGTATTTTAAAAACATACTCAGTGATTTTAACAGTATAAGCATATATAAATAATAATTTCCCTGAAATCATTGACAAATTTTCTCTCCCCTTCACAGATATATTCTCTTTCCTGGGGGTCTCTTTGGTGCTCCCTGGTAGTTGGTGATGCCACAGTCACACCTGACAGCCTGGTGGACTCTTAAAACTTGGCACAACTGGAGCTGGTCATTTTCCAATTCTCCTTCTTACACAATGGGCATTGTGCAGTTCCATGGGCCAGAGGGTTTTGAAGAACAAGCATTGTGTGTGCTCAGCAGGTGGAGATGGTTTTACATCTGTTAACATCCCCTTTGAGGCATGTGAAGTTTGTCTTCTCTCCAAGCCTTCCTAAGCCTCACATCAGTGCCTGCTGGAATTCAATCTCCCTCCCCATCCCACAGCAGCCCTGCCTTTCCCTCCTCCAACCTTTGTCTCCAGGACAGCCATGGAGGCTCTTTGGCTCTGGATTTTCCTGCAGCCACCAATGTAGAAATTGCTCCTCTGCTGTGGACTGCAGGACGGTATGGATGAATGTAGAAGAGAGATCTCTGAAGTTGGGTTCTAGAAGATGAGGTTTATTGTAAAAGATATGAGGCCTTGCTCTGAGCTGCCAGGTGCAGCTCGTGGCAAGGCCGAGGGAGGTGGGAGAAAGGAGAGGTAGGGAGAGGAAATTCCAAGAGAGGAAAGTCCTCGGGGAAGGGTGCCAGGCAAAGAGGAGAGAGCAAAGAGACCAACCCACCCTTGAAGCCCCCTGATAAGGGGTCTCAAGGTGCGCTGGGACAGGACTTGTGCCAATGGAGTTACAGATACCTGATACTTCAGGGGAGGGTACAGGTGTGGGATGAACCATACATTGGGAGTGAGACAGAACATTCCATTTAACCTCTGGGTCTGGCTGCAGGTGACCTTCAGATGGTCACATAACTCTTTTCCCAGACATCCAGTATCTAACACATCTCAAACATCAAAACTTACATTCAATTCTATCTCACTTACAGGTTTCACATTCTCAGAATCTAAGCAATCATATTTATAGGGCTTTCTGGCTTCATCCTCCCCAACACACCAAGGGCAGCTGAGCTCTGCCCTTCCCACAGTCAGCCCTGCCCAGCCCAGGCAATGCCCAGCAATTCCCTGTGTGTGCCTGGCCTTGCTGTCAGCCCCGGCAGCGGCTGCGTGGCCCCTTTGTGCCGTGCTGGCCCAGCCATGGTGCCACAGCCCCTGTGCAGGCCCAGGGCAGGACAGGAGCATTGCGGGTGGGAACGGCCCCTGTGCCGTGGTGCCCACAGCAGCCTTGGGGCTCTGTGCCCCACGGCCTCTCTGCTGGGCAGCCTCTGCCAGCTCCTGCACAGCCCGTGGCCCCTGTGGGGCTGCACAGACAGCCCTGCCCAGGGCTCTGCCGGGCTCTGGGCCAGCAGAGAGGCCGGGCAGGGCTGGCCATGGCCGGGAACAGGCCCTGAGCCCCGCAGGAGGATGGAGCTGGGCCACAGCCAAACTGCCCCACAAACCTGGGCTGAGCAGCCAGGGCTGGCAATGGCTGGGGACAGAGGCTGGCAGTGACAAATGTCCTGGGCCCCCTCCCTGCTCTGTCCATGCCACCAAGGGCACAGAGCAGCCTCCTCTCTGGGGCACTTGCCTGTTTTCAATGCCTTCCACAGGCGCTGGCCCTGCCCCACAAGGCCTGGGCTGAGTCCTGCCCCTGCACGCTCACACAGGCTGAGATGGACACTGATGGTTTCTGTGCCAGGCTCTCTCAGCCCAGCCCAGCTCCCTCCAAGCTCTGCCAGCTGCCCTGAGCTCTCTGCAGCACCAAGGGCCTCTCCCCAGCACAGCCCAGCCGGCTCTGGCCCCACAGCTCTGCTCAGGGCAGGCTGCTCTGGGCAGGGGCCCCACGGCCTCAGCCCCTCGGAAGGGCACAGCAGCAGCTGCAGCTCAGAGAGGGCTCAGCCCCAGCCATGGGGGAAGGTGCCTGGCCAAGGGAAAAGGAGGCTCCCTGGGTGCCCTGCTCTCCTCTCCAGGACATCCAGAGAGCTCTGCAGCCCCTGCTGCCATCCCATCTGCCCAGGCCAGCACAACAGCCGCGGCCTTGTGGCCCTCAGGAGCTGTTCCTGCTCCAGGCCCAGGGCCCATCCCAAAGCTGCAGCAGCCAGAACGCTGTGCCCATTTCTGTTCTTTCCTGCTCAAATGAGAATGGATCCTCAGTGACTTGAAGGAGGGTGATGAATTTTCATTTTCCAGAGGCCTCATCTTTCCTGAGTTCTTCAGTTGAGAAATTCATTGAAAAAACCTCATTAACATTTTTTGAAAACACCCAAACACGACAAGCCCCTGGGAATATCTGAGGTTTTCAACTCTTCTGTGGTTAATTAGACCGATTTCAGGAGTGTATTCAAATTGAATATAGTATATTTAAAACAATGAAGAAATAATTGTTTTGTTCTGTTTAGTTTTCTTTTCCTATTTATAGACTGATATCAGCAATCTCCAATTGATATTGATCCCCAGCATCTCCTAAAGCATTCCAAATAGATCTGAAAATCCAGACCCCTCATGGCTGACAATCAATCACACTGAGTCCCTACCCCCACCCCACCAATTCCCTCATCCAGTCCTGGGACTCAGAGCAGCTGAGGGAAGTTTCTCTTCATTGCCAGCTTACAAAAGTTGAACATGTTGCTATTTAACACCCATCACAGTTCTTCCCTCAACTTTCTGTGCAATGTCCCAGCTGCATCCTCCATCCACCATCCACCATCCACAAGGGATTTCTGTGCAACACCAGTTTTCAACAAAGATGATGCTCAGATAGATATGAACAATCAAGGTGTTGTACCAGGATGCTCTGCCTGGACTGGGGGTCAAAACAGCTCCAATATTGCCCTATTTGCAAAGGTGCCAGTCATGGATGAAGAAGGGGTTCAGGCTGCTTTTGGTGTTGAGGAAATGTTGAAACCAGCCTGATTGATTTTATCTCTTCCTCTCCTGGCTGAAGCTCCTCTCCTGCCTCTTCCATCCATTGTCTTTTGTCTCCCACCAGGCCCCCGGTGAAGAGCCTGGCTCTGTGTTCTCCATCACCTCCTCGGTGGCACTGCCAGGCTGGCATGAGGAGCCCCTCAGCCTTCCCTGCTCTGGGCTGGACAAGCCCAGCTCCCTCAGCCTCTGCTCACAGCCAAAGGGCACCAGCCCCACCTTGGAGCCCTTCCCTAACCCTGCTGCAGCTGCCAGACATCTTTCCTGCCCTGGGGAACCCAAGCCAGGCCACAGTGACCTGGATAATGCACGTCCTTGATGTCCTGGTCACACAGCCCAGCCCCTTGTCCCTGTGTCAGGCTCTGGGGATTGATGTGCGGAAGATCCTCTTCTCCAGCCACTACTGTAGACCCTGCCATGCTATAATGTCCCCTTGGTTCCAGTGGGTCCCAAAGTGTCAGAAGAGTCTCCACTGTTCCATGAGGCCCCACAATGTCACTGTGGTCCCCTTGGTTCCACAGGGCTCCACAGTGTAACAATGATTCTTGGTTCCATGAGGTTCCTCAGTCACAATGGGCTCCTTGGATCCTCAGTGTCACAATGGCCCCTTGGTTCCATGTGGCCGCACTGTGTCACAATGGCTCATGGTTCCATGGGGCCACACACATTAATAATGCACCCTTGGTTCCATGAGGTTCTGTACTATACCATGGTCACCTTGGTTCTGTGAGGCTCCGCAGTGTCACAATGGACCCATGGTTCCAGGAGGCCTTGTTGTGTCAGAAATGGCTCCTTGGTTCCAAGAGGTTTCTCATTGTCACAGTGGTCTTCTTGGAACTGCAGTATCACAGGGAACCATTGCTTCAATGTGGTCCCAAAGTGCCAAAATGGATTTTAGTTCCATGAGGTTCTGCTGTGTCCAAATGGACCCTTTGTTCCATGAGTCTGCACAGTGTCACAGGAGACTCCTTGGTTCTGTGAGGCCCCACCATCACCAAACATCTGAAATATCAGAAAAAGACATCATCACTAATTTGATGTTTAAGAGGGTATCCTTGATTGAGGCCTCAGATCTAGTGTGGTAACTCCTAACCTTGCATGGACATGTAATTCTACCAGTGTGTTGTTTATGTACAGTCACTCAATGTGTATTTATAGTTACACATTTCTATAAAACCCACTTGAACTTCTCAGATTCACTCCTTGTTTTTTCTATCACTACACTCTCGAGCCAGATGTCTTCATTTTGTCTTACAACCATCGTCACATGAAAAGCAGCCCCATTATGTGATTGGTTTCTTGGCTAAAACTTCACAGGCAGGGTAAAAATGGAATTATCCTTTTGTTATCAGCTTTGCAGAGGCAGGCAGGACACAGAGCTGTCAGCAAAGGAAGGGGCCAGTGTGTCTGGTTCCGTCCCGCACCGGGCGGGAGATGACCTCTGGCTAGCTCGGGTCAACCCAGGCACAGAATGGTCCCAGTTCGTTTCGGCTTCTCGGCTCGGCAGCTGAACCCCCAAAAGTGTGACAGCAAAGCAGCAGAATAGAAAAGGCTGGCTCTCAGTTTAGCAGACTAAAAGATGTTTATTGGCACCAGAGTTGAGGAGCAGAGAGTTTGAGAGCGAGGTGCTGAGAGATGTTGCTGAGAGGCTGAGAGAGGTGCTGAGAGAGTCTTTTCCTCCCTCCTGCCCCCTATATGCAGGGGAGGGGTTTCAGGGAGGATACTACAAAACCACGAATCAGGGGTTTCAGGGGGTAACAAGGTGTGCCCACCCCCAAGCCTCGGACCACTAAAATCCAAAGCTAAAGGAATTCCCCCCGGGGGGCCTATCACCTGAAGTCCTCTCCCTGAGATTTTGCAATCTTGGGAGGGCTCCTGTAGAAACAGGCTGTCCCAGAGCAAGGGGGGTGGGAGGACACAAAACACCTTATTGTACAGACAACACAAAAAGGGATACAGAATTGGGGATACAGTGAAATGAACCATAACATAAACTTCTTATAAAAACCTAATAAAACAGTTCTGCACCACCACAGGCCAGCGAGGTGGGGCAGCTGGGGGATGACGACAGCCTGCAGGGACAGAGGCGCAGGGCATGGGCACCGTAGGACAGCCTGGGCTGGAGAGGGCACAGGGATGGGCAGCAGCTGAAAGGCCCTGACACAGCCAACTCCTGCAGCACTTGGGCCATGGCTGCTGGCCCTGGGCCTGAGCCATGAGCACGAGACAAGTGACCCTGGCAGGCCTGGGGCCTCATGGCCTCCTTGTCCCTGCTCAGCAGCCTGGCAGGGGCCGCCCCATGGTGCTGCCCTTGGCATTGCACATCCCCACATCCCAGTGTCCCGGGAAGAGCCCTGAGCACTGAGGGAGGGACAGGCTCTGCCTTGGCAGGGGCTGGGGCTCAGGCCTTGGCCCTTTGCATTCCTGAAACACATGCAGGTTTGCTCAGCATCAGAGACACCTTTGCCTTGTTTGTCCCCACCTCTCATCACTGCCTGCAGTGTTCTGCTCTAACTGGAACCTGTGAACACTTTCTCAGTTGGGTTGCTCTGTGGGACCCATTAAAACATTAAGAAACTTCAGTGTTTCAATTTAACTTTGAGTTCTTGAAAAGTTTTTTGAAGACACTCTCAGGGACTGAGTTGAATGTAAACAACACCAAATTCACTGGAGGGTCATTAAAGTCCTTGTGCTGTGTCTGTGCTGCTGAGCTGGGCCAGGTTCCTGGCAAAAAGGCAGCTTGGGGCAACCAAGAAAAGTTTCAAAAAGACATTTCTCCTGAGAGAAAGCCTCCTTCAGATGGGACAACTGTGTTATTTGAAATGTAGATTCAGAGTGAATGTTTTCAGTGGCATAACAACCTTTTCTGTTCCATTTCTCATTAGTTGTTAACCTTCTCTTCTTCGTTTGCTTTGCTCTTAACAGTATAGAACATCAGTCTAACAGAACATGAAATACTAGCTTTTGCACTTATGCCTATTGATATCTATGCCCATGGAATATTAACTTTTGACTAGAATACATGTTTCACCAGCAAATAAACACACTGAACTGAATAATAGAACTACTCTGTCTCTAGCTCTCACTGCTGCTTTAGTAAATTCTCCTGTTCTTTTTTCACTTTTTGGTCTTTTGTCTTCTGCAATTTCAGTTCTTCCATTGGATGAAGCAACATCTCTGCTTGCTCTTTCCCTCCCTCTTGTCTTTGATCTTTTGAACACTCCACTTTGTGTAGTTCTAAACTTGTTTTCATAATGTTTCTTTCCTTTGAGTATGGTCAGCTCCTTTTTTGTTTTGTTTTTGGTTTTTTTTTTGTTTTTTTTTTTTTGTGTTAGTTGGTCACACTAAGCTTTTCTTACATTCCTTTTGGGCAGCTCTGGCTCCACATCTCAGAGCTCTGCCATTGCTTCTAGCTGTGCCGTGCTGCTGTGAACACTGGCATGTGCTGCCCCAGGATCCCACAAACTGAGGCCATACCTTGGGGTCAGTGTCTCATAAGTCATCAGATTCTTGGGCTGCCAGGTCTGCCTACATTGCTGTTAGGCTCTCAGGTCCACCTGGCTGCAACTCACCCAGATTTTTAGGCCCTCAGGTCTGCCTATTTTAGGCCTCTCAGGCAATCAGGTCCACCTGGCTCCTTTCTTCAGGCTCTTGATCTGCCTGGCTCAGTTTAGGTGAGCTCCACCATCTCACTGCTCTTAGGCCTGTAGGCATTTGTCAGGATCATGTCAGGGTCCCCATTCATTTTCACCCAGTCCTCATAGATGGCACCAGTCGACAGCAGAGCCATGACTGACACAGGTGTCAGTCCCTTATTACCTAAAAGCTCTTATACATTTCTCTCTGTAGCCTACCCATAGGCAGCTCCTCGCAGCCTTCTGACCCCTGCTCTCTTCCTCCTCTCTTCCTTTTTCAGGATGGGCTAACTCTTTCCTGTCCCTTGCATCGCTTCCTGACCCTGCCCATCCCTCACACAAGCACTTGACCTTCCTTCCTCCCAGCACAGCCTGCAGACTCCAACTGACTCTTGCCCAGCTCACCCAATGTGTTATAACACTCACTCTCATTGGACATAGCTGGGATCTATTAAGGGCAAGCCTGTTCCCACTCTTGGGAATTAGTACAGCTGCAGTTTATCAGGGGTGAGATTGCCTTCAGCACTATCTCTGTTCTCTTTACAATCTGTCCTCCCACACCAAGGAGAATCTGTGTACAGTACAGAACCTCATGGAACCAAGGGGCCATTGTGGCACAGCAAGGCCTTGTGGAACCAAAGTGACCATGGTGACACTACAGAACCTCATGGAACTACGGGTCCATTGTGACACAGCAGGGCTGCAGAACCAAGGAATCCATTGTGACACCACAGAACCTCATGGGATCACGGTGTCCATGTTACACCACTGAACCTCATGGAACAAAGGGTCCCTTGTGGCACTGTGGAACCAAGGAGACTGTTGTTGGCAGTATGAAATCTCATGGGACCAAAAGTCCATTGTGACATTGTGGAGCCTCATGGAACCATGGAGACCATTAGGACACTTCAGAACCCACAGGAACCACAGGGCCATTGTGACACTGCAGGGCCTTGTATAAGCAAGGGCTCATTGTAGCACAGCAGGGCCTCATGGAATCTAGAGATTCATAGTGACCATGTGAGGTGCTGTGAGGCCATGGGGACATTCTGACTCTGTGGAACCAAGGATACCATTGTGACACGATGAAGCAATATGGAACCAAGGAGGCAGGGGAACCCGCTGAGACTATTATGGCATTTCAAGGCCTTGTGACACCAAAGGGCCATTGTGGAACTGCAGGGCCTTGTGACACCAGTGAAGCCATCGTGACATTGCACAGCCTCATGGCAGCAAGGGGCCATTGTGACACTCTGGGGCCTGGTAGAACCAAGGAGACCATTGTGACACTGTGTCACCATGGAACCAAGGAGACCAATTTGACACTACAGGGCTCCATGGAACTATGAACTCATGTAACAGTGAGAGCCCCAATGGAATCAAATCGCCATTCCATACTTCAGGGCCTCATGGAACCGAGGTGCCCTTGTGACACTGCTGGGCCTCATGGAAGCAATGAGACCATTCTGGCACTCTGAGTCCCCAGTGAAACTAAGGGACCATTGTGACACCACAGGGCCTCAGAGAACCAAGGCAACCACTGTGACACTGCAAAGCCTCTTGGAAGCAAGGGGCCATTGCGCCACTGCACAGGCAAGGAGAGCAGTCTGATATCACTGGGGCTCATGTAAGCAAAGATCTCTTGTTATACCACAGGGCCTCATGGAACCAAGGGGAAATTGTGATGCTGCATGTCCCAAGGATCCAAGAACATGGAACAGGTCTGGTTGGCTTGGCCTCTGGGGTCCACCTGAATGGTCCAGTGTTGCTAGTGGACACGAGTAAATACTCACAGATTTGACTCCACAAGAAGAAGGCTGAAAAGAAAAGACTTTATTGTTTACAAAGACCTCACTTTTATAGGTTTTGAAGAATGACCAGAGATTGGAGAACAAGGCTACCACCTCTCCATCCCACTGGCCAGGCTACAAGTCAATCAGTTGGCCATCATCAGAAAGGAATGTGGAAAAACAAGATGTTTACATCAGAAAGCTGTGGGAAAATTCAGTCAGAGCTGTAAACATCTCCCAAAATCTCACATAATATGGCAACAGTGCAGCTGACCTTGACATGTTGATGACTACTTCTCATCTGTCCCTGAAACCCTGCAGTTCCATGCTTTCCTTCCTGTGGGAAAGAACTCTCCCGTTCCAGGTGCCCATGGCCAAAATTGGGATTCTGCCTCCAAATTTGATTATATCCAAGGATTGTTCACATATGAAAAATGCCAGGACAGACATCTCTGCCTGGCCTTGGCCTCTTGGGGACTGCTTCTCATCTGTTTTTAAAATACTGCGGGGCCATGCTTCTCTTCCCATGGAAAAAAAAAAAAAAAAACATCTTTCAAGTCCAGGTGTCCACTGCCAAAATTGAGAATCTGCCTCCAGAATTCCTTATATCCAAATATAGCTCTGAGTCAAAAGCTCCCAGGACTGTATATGTTCCCTTGGTTTCCAAGGGTGACCTCTCATCTGCCTTTGAACCACAGTAGGTCCATCCTTTCCTTCCTGTGGAAAAGAACTCTCCTTCTTTTCCAGACGCCCATGGAAAAAACTAGAATTTGGCCTCCCAAACCCCATCCATCCAAGGACTGCTCTCAGACAAAAGCTGTCAAGACAAACAGATCAGACTGGACTTGCCTTCCTTGAAGCTGCATCTAATCAGCCTTTGAAACACTGGGGCTCTGCCCTTTCCTTCCTGTGGAAAAGAACTGTCATTCTGGTCTAGGAAGCCACAGCTAAAATGGAATTTCACCTCCAAAACTCCACAAATATGCAAGAGGGGTTTTCAGACAAAAGCTGCAAAGGCAGACAGATCTGTCTGGCCTTGGCCTCTGGTGAGTGCCTCTCATGTGCCTTCAAAACATCAGAGTTCTGTGGTTTTCTTCCTATAGAAAAGGACCGTCCTTTTTGTGTGGGTACCTATGGCCTCAAGCACATGACCACTAAATCTGGACAAAGGAGCTCTGTCTCACTGCAGTGGAGACTTGAGGACAAGGGACAAGAGCCTGGGGAGGGATTGAAGGGTGGTTTCAGAGATGGTGAATCCCTTTGAAATAGCAGAGAAGAGCCAGAGAAGGAAAAACTTAATGCAAAGGGCAGCTGAGGCAGACCAGACTGGAACCAAAGAGGAAAGAATTTCCCTTCCAGGGTGGTGCTGTAGTGCAACACATCCCTCAGAATGAGTCAGGAGTAGCCCAAGTCTTTTTGTGGCCAGGCAGAGGCAGGCAGGACACAGAGCTGTCAGCAAAGGAAGGGGCCAGCGAGGTGGGGCAGTCGGGGGATGACGACAGCCTGCAGGGACAGAGGCGCAGGGCATGGACACCGTAGGACAGCCTGGGCTGGAGAGGGCACAGGGATGGGCAGCAGCTGAAAGGTCCTGACACAGCCAACTCCTGCAGCACTTGGGCCATGGCTGCTGGCCCTGGGCCTGAGCCATGAGCACGAGACAAGTGACCCTGGCAGGCCTGGGGCCTCATTGCCTCCTTGTCCCTGCTCAGCAGCCTGGCAGGGGCCGCCCCATGGTGCTGCCCTTGGCATTGCACATCCCCACATCCCAGTGTCCCGGGAAGAGCCCTGAGCACTGAGGGAGGGACAGGATCTGCCTTGGCAGGGGCTGGGGCTCAGGCCTTGGCCCTTTGCATTCCTGAAACACATGCAGGTTTGCTCAGCATCAGAGACACCTTTGCCTTGTTTGTCCCCACCTGTCATCACTGGCTGCAGTCTTCTACTCTAACTGGAATCTGGGGAAACTTTCTCACTCATGCCCCTCAGTGGGATCCATTAAAACTTCAAGAAACTTCAGTGTTCCAACTTAATTTTGAGTTCTTGAAAAGTTTTTTAAGACACTCTCAGGAACTGAGATTGATGTAAACAACCCCAAAGCCCTGAGAGGGTCATTAAAGCCTTTGTGCTTTGTCTGTGCTGCTGAGCTGGACTGGGCTCCTGGCACAGAGGAAGCTCCTGGCAATAAAGAAGAGCTTTATAAAGACATTTCTCCTGAGGAGCATCTCCTCTCCCAGCCCAGCAGGGCTGAGGGCACTGCCGGCAGGTACATGAGAGCAGTGAAGCAGAAGCTTAAAGAAACTGGAAGGACAATTCTGAGATGATTCACAGAGAAATCTTCACACCTTTTGAAAATTCTGAGCTTCTTTGTGAAGACACCTTCACAACTCCTGACACAGTCAGTCTCTGGCTGCAGGGATCTCCTCAAGCTGACCCAGGACAGGACTGACATGACTGTAAGGATGGCTCTGCTGCCCTTTCTGCTTTGGGGGAGGATGTGCTCCAGAGCGGGGCTGCCCTGGGCACCGTCACAGGGACAGGGCAGGACGGCTCCTGCTGCCAGGGACGGCTGCAGGGGCTGAAGCTGGGGCTGCAGCCAGGGGTGCCCAGGGCTGTCGTGCAGAACAGCACCTGCAGCCCTGAGGGCTCTTGGCCAGGCCAGGGCATCTGCCACCTGCCAGGGGCAGCTCTCAGCCTGCCTGGGAGCTCCCCATGGATGGTGGAGGGGAGCTGTGGGTGCCAGGAGTGACTCCTGCCAGAGCACGTCCTGCTGCTGTGGAGAGGGTGCTGTGTGGGCCAGGGCTGCTCAGAGCTCCAGCTCATGCCCAGGTCATTTCTGAAGGGATTTTTCATGAGCTCATTCAGGGCATGAGTTTCTTACTTGAGTCTTTTCTTTCCTGAATCTGTGCTCCCACTATTCCCCTGGCTCAGCTTGGTGGGAATGGAAACTCAGCTGTGCAGGGCAGGACAGGGGCTGAGGCTCTTAAACCATCAGGATGAGGATTCCTGGGAACCCCAGGAAGTGCCTCCAGCTCCCCAGCCTCCAGATCCATCCAGCATCCCCTTTCCATGGTGCCCAGGCCTGGGGGAGCTGTTCTTTAACCCCTGCAGCCCCGAGCAGCTGCAGGGCAGAGCTGGCCCAGGGGCTGGGCTGGGCTCTGGCAGCACTGGCAGGGAAGGAGCCCGGGCCACAGGAACAGCTCGGGCTGGGACAGCTCCAGCAGCAGAGGCGTGGGCAGGGAGGGAGGGAGGCAGTGCTGAGGGAAGCCCTGCTGCAGGGGAGATGTGGCACCTGCCGGCCCTGCCCTGCAGGGCACACACTGCCCTGAGCAGCACAGCTCTTGTGTCCCCTCGCAGCCAGCACAGCCCTCAGCCCGGGGGCTCGGGGCCCTCAGTCCCCTCCTGGGCTGGCAGAGCAGCCCCAGAGATGAAGGGCATCTCTCCTGCCATGTGCCCATTCCCTGCTGACCAGGGCTTGAGGGCCACTGTCCTGCACTGCTGCTGCCTGGCAGGGGCTGGGCAGAGCTGGGCAGGGAAAGGCTTTTCCTCAGGGCCTGGCTCTCTCTCACCTTGCCTTGCCCAGGTGCTCCTGGCATTGCTGACGGGCTCTCTGGGAATGGCAGTTCCAGCTGCAGGCTCAGGCCCAGCCCTTGGGCTCCTCCTGTGCAGGCTGAGCACAGCAATGAGATGTCCCAGCTCCCTCTGCCCTGGGGAGCTCTGGGCAGGGCAGGCTGGGAATGAGCCAACTCTCCCTGACTTTGGGAAAGGCAGGAGCCACTTTGTGTGCCAGGGATCCCTCTGCTCTCAGCAGTGTCTCCTGGCTTTCCAGGGTAACAGGGGAGTGGAGCTTGGAAAGGTACAAGTCCAGGGCAGCTGGGAACAGGAGAGAGGGACAGAGCAGCTCCCCCCAGTCTGCACCAAGGCTCAGACAATCCTCCTGCCTCACTGTACTCTCTGTTCTCCCTAAGTACAGCAGAATCTCTCATTCTGCCTCCTGCAATCCCCATCCCTTCACCCTGGCAGCTCCTGTGCCTTAGGAGGAGATTCTTTGTCCAAGTTCAAACACCAGGACTGGCCCCTGCCCTCACTGATCCCCTGCATTGAGTGGGGGTCAGGGCTGACTCCCAGGTGTCCTGCAGGACCAGGTCTGGCTCCTCAGTGAGTATTGGCCAGCAGCATTCTCCAGCAACCAAGATGAAGGAAGTTCTGCAAGACGTAGACAAAGGGATGGTATTTGTTGGCAGGGAATGGTCTCTCAGAAAGGGTTTTGACGCGTCTATGAGAAATCTCCCCTCAAACTTCACTGTCTTTCCTCCTACAGGTTGAAACAGCCAGACAAAGCAAATGTGCAACAACAGCTCCATCAGCCACTTCCTCCTGCTGCCATTGGCAGACACACGGCAGCTGCAGCTCCTGCACTTCTGCCTCTTCCTGGGCATCTCCCTGGCTGCCCTCCTGGCCAACGGCCTCATCATCAGCGCCGTAGCCTGCGGCCACCTCCTGCACACGCCCATGTTCTTCTTCCTGCTCAACCTGGCCCTCACCGACCTGGGCTCCATCTGCACCACTGTCCCCAAAGCCATGCACAATTCCCTCTGGGACACCAGGAACATCTCCTATGAAGGATGTGCTGCACAGGTATTTTTGCTTGTCTTCTTCCTTGGGTCAGAGCTTGCCCTTCTGACCATCATGTGCTATGACCGCTATGTGTCCATCTGCAAACCCCTGCACTACGGGACCCTCCTGGGCAGCAGAGCTTGTGCCCACATGGCAGCAGCTGCCTGGGCCAGTGCCTTTCTCAATGCTCTGCTGCACACAGCCAATACATTTTCCCTGCCCCTGTGCCAGGGCAATGCCCTGGGCCAGTTCTTCTGTGAAGTGCCACAGATCCTCAAGCTCTCCTGCTCCAAATCTTACCTCAGGATGCTTGGGCTCTTATTCATTAGCGCCTCTTTGGTATTTGGCTGTTTTGTGTTCATTGTTTTCTCATATGTGCAGATCTTCAGGGCCGTGCTGAGGATCCCCTCTGAGCAGGGACGGCACAAAGCCTTTTCCACCTGCCTCCCGCACCTGGCTGTGGTCTCTCTTTTCGTCAGCACTGGCATTTTTGCCAACCTGAAGCCCCCCTCCATCTCCTCCCCATCTCTAGATCTAGCAATGTCAGTTCTGTACTCGGTGGTGCCTCCAGCCCTGAACCCCCTCATCTACAGCCTGAGGAACCAGGAGCTCAAGGCTGCAGTGTGGACACTGATGACTGGACGATTTCAGAAACATTGAACTGCTGCCAATTTCTGCAAATCACTTGTAAATAAAGTAATTTTTGATATGTCTTGTTGGTCTCATTTGGGACGTTCTTTTTCTTTGTTTTACTTTTTTAATACTGTCTACAAAGAAGGATCATGGTTTGTTCCATTTTCTTTCTCTCCACCTTTGCTATGGCCCCAACCTGTATCAATAATGAGCTGTGCTCTCAGTAGCTGTAAATGAACTAAAGGATCTCCCAGCAGAGATTTCTCAATAGATCTCCCTTTTTGTTCCCTTCTCTGTAGCTGCAGCAGCAATGTCTGTGTGCAGAGCTGGGGCAGATCAGTGCTGGCACAGCAGCTGTGCCCAGCAGCAGCAGCACTTGGTGTTGCCAGTGCTGCTCCCGTGCCCCTGCCCCGCTGCCCTCCTGGCCCTGGTGCTGCTGTAGGGCCTGAGTGCTCTCGGGGCCGGGCACAGTGCTGGGGGTGGCAGTGCCGGGGCTGCAGCAGGGACAGGCCATGGGCACTGCTGGGGCAGCGCTGACGCCTCAGGCCAGGGCCTGGGGGCTCCAGGCTCCTTGCCCAGGCTCTCTCCAGAACACGCCCAGGCCAATGCTCAGCAGAGAAAAGCCCCGTGAGCAGCCCCAGGGTGGCTGTGGGCAGGGTGGGGGCAAACAGCATCACACCATGGGAACGTCCCTTGGGGAGCAGGATCATCCTCCAAGTGCTGCAGGAATTGTCTGCAGGCTCCTGCAGTGCCTCAGGCTGTGCCCTTGCCAGAGGCACCACAGGCCAGGGGGGCACATCTGGGCTGCTGTGTCTGGCTGTGGGGCTCCCTGTTCTGGGAAGTGAGGAAGGGCTGCAGAGGCTCTGCAGGACTGACAGGATGGGCTTTGGGGCTGTGAGGAGAAGCTGAGGGACCTGGGCTGCTGGACCTTCTGAAGAGGAGGCCCAGGGCTCATCCTGCAACTGCTCCAAGAGTGGTTCCAGAGAATCACAGAATCAACAAGGTTGGAAAAGACCTTGGAGATTATCAAGCCCAACCTGTGCCCTGACACCACCTTTTGTCCTCTGAACCTCCTCTTCTCCTGGGTAAACAACCGCAGCTCTCTCAGGCACGCCTCAAAGACCTGCGTCCCAGACCCTCACCAGCCTTGTTTCCCTTCTCTGGACACACACCAGCCCCTCCATGTCTTCCTAAATTGGGGGGCACTGAACTGGACACAGCACTCCAGGTGTGGCCTCACCAGTGCTGAGCACAGGGGAAGACTCACTTCCCTGCTCCTGCTGGCCACACTGCTCCTGATCCAGGCCAGGTGCCATTGGCCTTCTTGGCCACCTGGGCACACTGCTGGCTCATGTCCAGCCTGCTGTCCATCAGTGACCCAGGTCTCTTTCTGCCTGGCTGCTCTCCAGACACTCTGTCCCCAGCCTGTAGCACTGCAGGGGTTGTTGAGGGCAAAGTGCAGGACCTGGCCCTTGGTCTTATTAAACCTCCCACTGTTGGATTTGGGCCCTGGATCCAGCCTGTCCAGGTCCCTGTGCAGAGCCCTCCTACCCTCCAGCAGATTCACACTCTCACCCAGCTTGGTGTCATCTGCAAATTTGCTGATGGTGGACTCAATCCCCTCATCCAGATCATCAATGCAGATACTGAAATCCACGCTGGCTGGGTCTGATCCCTCGGCCATCCTGTGGGTGTCCTGTGATGGCTCTCAAGGTGATCTGTTCCAGAACCTTGCTGGGCACTGAGGTCAGGCTGACAGGCCTGGAGTTCCCCAGATCCTCCTTCCAGCCCTTCTTGGGGATGGGCTCACACTGGCACCTCCAGTCCTCTGGGACCTCCCTGGTGAGCCAGGACTGATGAGAAATGATGGAGAGCAGCTTGGTGAGCTCATCCACCAGCTGCCTCATCCCCCTTGGATGGATCCCACCTGGTCCCAGAGACACCTGTGAGCATCAGAGTGGCTCAGCAGGTCACCAGCTGCTTCCTCCTGGATGACAGGGGGGCTGTTCTGCTCCCTGGGCCCATCTACCAGCTCAGGATAGTAGTTGTCCTGAGGATAACCTGTCTTATTCTTGAAAAGTAAGGGAAAGAAAGTGAAAGCTATTTCAGGCTTTTCCTCATCTTTTATTACAATATTCCCCACTACATCCAATAAAGACTAGAAGTTCTTCTTGAAACCTTTTCTATTATTTTTCACGTAAGTGGCCAGGTTATCGTCTAACTGAGCTTTCACATCTCTTCCTTCTGCATGACCTAAACACATCCATAAACTGTTCCTGAGTTGCCTGACCTTCTGTCCAAAGGGGATGCACCCTCTTTTTTCTCTTGAATTCCCTCAAAAGTGTCATGGGCAGCCAAGCCAGTCATTTTCATCTCTGGCTCATCTTTCAGCACAGTGAGACAGATCCTTCCTTCTCCCTTAAGATTTTTTTCTTGGAGTGTGTCCATCCTTCCTGGAACCCGTTGTTTTTAAGCCGTTTCCCTTAAAAAAATCAGTACCTGATTCAGTACTCCCCTAATCTGCATCCTAGAGAGGCCAAAGTCTGCCCTTCCTAATTCCAGTGTAGATGTTTTTTTGGTGCCTCTCCGTCTTTCACAGAATATTGGAAACTTGATCATTTCATGGTCACTGGCAGCCACTGACCGACCACCCCATCTCCCACCAGCCCTTCTCTGTTTGCGAACAGCAGCAGACAGAGCTTTCCTTGGCAGTGGGAGTGTTACCAACAATTTGGTAAAATAAAAAAACTCTTTAACACCAATGTAGCAGTAAGAAGCAGCATTCTTTATTTGGCTGGATGCACTGGGGAACAGCTCCTCCCAAAGCCATGCATGCTGAGTACAAGAAAGTTTCTGTTTATATTCTCTGTGTTGCATTCATATTCACTGCCTGTCCTGGACTAAACATACCTATGATAATAATTTCCCTGAAATTATTAATATGTTTAGTCTCCCCTTTTGCACACACTCTTCTGTCCTGGGGGTCTCTCTGGTGGTCCCTGCTGGTCACAGACCCCAATGTTCCAGTCAGCCTGGCTGAGCTGGCAGGACACTGAGGCTGGTGAATTTCCAGTTCCCCTTCTTACACAATGGGCATTGTGTGGTTCCCATGGGCCAGTGGTTTTGGAGAATGAGCATTGTGTCAGCTCACCAGGTGTAGACCATTTATCATCAGGTAACATAAGGCCACAGAGTGGGTTATGACATCACAGAGTGGGTTAGGGGAGGTCATCGAGCAGCTACAAATCATTGGCCATCTCTGTGACATCACAGGGCAGAGGTCAGACATCACAGAGCAGACTATGACATCACAGAGTTGGCTCTGACACTACTGGGTGGCTGTGTGACATCACAGATTTGGCTGTGACATCAGAGACAAGTTGGGTGACATCACAGAGTTGTCTGTGACATCACAGCAGGGCTGTGTGAGGTCACTGGGTTTCTCACTCCACCCCAGCCCCACTCTCCATTTCCTCTGAGAAGTCCAATGCTGTTCATGTTCAGCAGGGTCCCCTGTACCCCAGAATCCCCCTGGTGCACCTGGAGCCACAGCCTCCCCCAAGGATGTTCCACAGGATCAACCCCAGAGCCTGACACGGGGACAAGGGGCTGGGCTGTGTGACCAGGACATCAAGGATGTGCATGATCCAGGTCACTGTGGCTTGGCTTGGGTTCCCCAGGGCAGGAAAGATGTCTGGCAGCTGCAGCAGGGTTAGGGAAGGGCCCCAAGGTGGGGCTGGAGCCCTTTGGCTCTGAGCAGAGGCTGAGGGAGCTGGGTTTGTCCAGCCCTGAGCAGGGAAGGCTGAGGGGCTCCTCATGCCAGCCTGGCAGTGCCACTGAGGAGGTGATGGAGAGCACAGAGCCAGGCTCTTCACCGGGGGCCTGGTGGGAGACAAAAGACAATGAGTATAGGATGAAAGAGGGGAGCTTCAGCCAGGACAGGAGGAAACCTTTGTTCCCATGGGCTCAGCCAGGTGCTGAGATGCTGCCCCCTCCCTGTCCTTTGGGATTTTCAAATCCAGACCAAATAAAACCTTGAACCACTTGGTCTGACCCAGGTTCTGACAGCTTGGGCTGCTGACTTGCTGGGCAGCGGGGCTGGCCCTGGGGCTGCATGAGCTGCCTCAGCTGAGCATGTCCTGAGCATTCCAGACACAGAGTGGCTGTCCCTGACCTCCGGTGCCTCCAGTTCCTGCTGCAGGGACAGACAGATCTGGGCTGCTGTGCACAGCTGGGCCAGGGAGAGGAAAACCATGGACCCTTGATTATAAGAGTCCCTGCAGTGTTAGAATTATCTCCTTAGTTCCATGAGTCTCCACAGTGTCACTTTTGTCCCCTTGGTTCCATGTGGCCCAACAGTGTCACTATTGTCCCCTTGGTCACACCATGCCCCACAGTGCACCACAATCTCCCCTTGGTTCTCTGGGGCCTGCTGTGTCCGTTTTGCAGGTGAGCAGGGTCAGCACACAAAACTGACACGAACCTAAGGAATAATGGAATTTACATAATGCAGAACTGCAAAGAATCACAAAAGGAGAAGCTCAGCAATTCACCCAATCATCACTATCAAAGATTGCCTGAAGCGATTAATAAAGATCCATCACCAGTTACGATGTTGCCATCATCCACATTCACACATCAGCAAGGGGAAGCTTTCATAGCCAGGGATTAGAGAGCCTCTCCCAACAACTGGGAATTCCTGCTGGTATGTCCAACTTTGCAGGCAGTGAGGTGGGTAAAAAAACCCCGGGAAAACTAGACAAGAAAATAGTAACCCATACTATAAGGCTTTCAGGGCAGGTATTTGTTTATTCAATGCCAGGAGTGAGTGGGGTAGCTCCACCACAAACTCACTTGTCTGTTCTTCACACAGTACTAGCTTTGATACCTTTTTCTTAATGTTCACATAATACTTTCCTAACCTTCATATTGTACATATTTTCTAACCACATGATTTTTTAAGCCGTTGTAGTACATGCATGGTCTCTGCACAAAGTGCTTGTCAGCCTCCTGGTGGTTGTTTTGGTGAGGGCTCAGAAATTTTCCTGGGCCTTGAACTTATTACCCCAGCTTCCTGCAAATACTCTGTAAGTTTGCCTGCTCAAATAGCCAGGGGTCAGCTTTTTGCAGTTACCGTGTGTCATGGTTTGACACTGACCCACTGCCAGGCACCTACGAGAGTTGTTCGCTCACCCTCTCCTGTCACAACTAGGCAGAGAATGGAAAAAAATATTAACAAACACTTAATGAGTGACATAAGGACCAGGAGAAATACTTCAAATGCAAAAAAGGCTCAGGTTCCAAAGTGAATAAAATAAACCATTAAAATACCTTTTTTGCACCCAGCCCCTCCTTCCTTCCCACTGACAGCACAGAGAAACAGGCCATGGGAGTTTTCCCATTTCATCTAGAGACTTTCTTCTGCTGCTCTGGGAGAGGAGCCCTTCCCCCCTGTGGCCATGGGGTCCCTCCCACTGGATACAGTTCTCCATGAACTGCCCCAGCGTGGGTCCACTCTCACAAGCAGCAGCCCTACCGCACCTGCTGCAACGTGAGTCCCTCCCATGGGCACACAGTCCTCCCAAACTGCTGCAGCACGGGTCTCTCCTCCCACAGGGTGCAGTCCTCCAAGGACAGGCTGCTCCAGCCTGGAAGCAGGGCCCCCTCTCTCCACCGGGTCTCCCACTGGATCACAGCCTCATCCAGGCATCCACCCGCTCTGGGATGGGCACCTTCCCCAGGGGCTGTGGGTGGATCTCTGCATCCCCATGGATCCCCTGGGACTGAGAGTGGATCTCTGCATCCCCCATGGATCCCCATGGGCTGAGAGTGGATCTCTGCATCCCCATGGATCCCCATGGGCTGAGAGTGGATCTCTGCATCCCCATGGATCCCCATGGGCTGAGAGTGGATCTCTGCATCTCCCATGGATACCCGTGGTCCCCCTGCCACCAAAAACCAGGCTGTGCCAAACCAATCCAGCTTGTTCTGCTAAATTTGCTGATTTCTAAAATGAGCTTCATACACATTCCTTGTTACAAGGTAACTATTTCTTTTTGCACGGCTACAGCTTTTTGCACAGTTCAAGCATTATCTTGTTGCCTCGGCATCAGGGCCCATCAGGCTGAGTCTGACCTGTCCTTTCTCCAAGCTGCAAACAGAACCTGCCCCCAGCCAGTGCCCTGCAAACAGGCAGGGTTCTGTAGGGCCAGGGAGAGTGCACAGAGATTTGGGGTCTGTGAGTGCTGGCAGGGAGAGATCAGGCACAGGGAAACACCTGCAGGGGGAAAATCTCCAGGAAGCAGAGAGAGTCACTGTCCCTGAGCCCCATGGCCTCCAGTCCCTGCTGCAGGGCCAGACCTGACTCTGCTGCTCTGTGGGGCTGGGACAGGGGCAGGGAGAGTCTGGACTCTGCAGTGCCAGCGAGAGGAAAACAATGGACCTTTGGTTATACAGGTCCCTGCAGTGTCAGAATGGTCTCCATGGTTCCAGGAGGCCATGAAGAGTCAAAATGGCTGCTTGATTCCATGGGGCCCTGCAATGTAACAATTTCATCCTGGTTCCATGAGACCACAAAGCGTCACTATGGTCCACTTGGTTCCATGAGGTCCTGCAGTGCCACAATGGCCCCTCGGTTCTAAGAGGTCCTGAAATGGCAGAGAGGTGTCCTTGGTGACAGAGTGACACAACTGACCCTTGGTCACACCAGGCCCCGCAGTGTCACACGGCACCTTTGGTTCTGTGGGGCCGCAGTGTCTGTTCTGCTGGGGAGCAGGGTCAGCACCAAAGACACAGACACAAAGATCAGGAATTCTGTGATTTATTATAATGCAAAACTGCAAAGAATCACCAAAGGTGAAGCTCAGTAATGCACCCAATCATCACTACCAAAGACTGCCTGCAGTGATTAAGAAAGAAACAGCACCAGGTCCTCTCAGACTCAGACTTTCCCATCACCCGGATCCACACATCAGCTGGGGGAAGCTGTCCCAGCCAAGGACTGCAGAGCCACTCCTGGACACTGGGAATTCCTGCAGGTGCCTCCAGCCCCAGGTGAGGCTCCAACCTGGCTGTGAGAGGGCCCAGCTCTGACAGTGCTGAATAAACAAACTGACAACACTTCTAGTGCAGGAACATCTGCTTTCATTCTCCTCTTGGGTTTCTCCCAAAGCCTGGCCAGGGCCCAAGGAGAAACCAAGGGAGTTGATTTTGACCATACAGACCCAAAACAAGGCCAGATGTTGGATTTAATGGCTTTGTCCAGTTTCTAAACACAGAAATGTCAATCCATGTTTTACTAATGAGTGGATACATCTATCACCGCTCTAATGCCCATGCATTTTTCATTAATGAGCAGATACAAAGATAACCTTTGGTTGGAAGGTTCATCCAGAGGACACCTTTGGCTCAGGGCCTGTTGTTCAGGCCTCACTCAGGGCCTGTTGTCCAGGCCTTGGAACTTGAGGGACGTGGTTTAGTGCTGGGCTTGACACTGCTGGGTGAGCGGCTGGACTCGATGAGCTCAGAGATCTTTCCCAACAGAAAGGATTCCATAATTCCAGGATTCCATCTGCTGGATTCAGCCAGGTCCATGTTAGCAGCATTGCTTTGCTCAAAACATTTCCTCTGGCTCAGCTCTTGAGGCCTAAGGCTTCAGCTCCTTCAGCTCCTGGAGCTAAGCTGCTCACGCTGGATGAGACAACTCACAGAGAAGAATACAGTTCATGCAATTCCTTCTGGGACACTGAGAGGGGAGGCTGTGAAAACAGGAGCATTGTTTGGAGTGGCCTCCTCTTTGCCCTTCACGCCTTTCAGCGCTTTGAAGCAGCCAAGAGCTTTCTCCAAGAGTGCAATGAAGCAGCTGTTCCTGCTCCCAGGTCTGGCTCTTCCCAGTCTCTGACCTTGCCTGCTTTTGTCCCTCTTGCTGTGCCCCCTGTGCCCCCTGTTCTCAGTGGCTGCTGCCCAGCACTGTGGAACTGGCACAGATCCAGTGGCTGAGACCCTCCTTTCTCTGCCCTTGGGGCTGCCTGCTCACAGCAGCCTTTTCCATCTGGAAGCTCCACGTGGAGAGAGAGTCCCCAGCTCTGTTCTTTGCACAACCTCCAGGAGCCCAGGGCTGCCATCTCAAGTCCCTGCTGGCCCTGAGGGCTCCCAGGTGCCTCAGGCTGCTGTGACACCACTGCACACGGGAGGGAAGAGTGGCAGGGGCTGTGCTGAAAGTCAGCTCCATGTGCTGCTGCTGCTGCTGCTGTGGGGGTCATTTGTGCAGCCCTGCCCCAGAGTGAGGGATCAGATCCAGGCACTGCTGCTGCTCCCTGGGGATCAGCCACCATTTGGTTGTTGCTGTCAGGGCCAGCAGAAGTGGTGGCTGGAGCAGCAGGTGCTGACAGTGCCCCAAGCCCCGGGGCTGGAGGGGTCCCTGGGCTGGGGCTGGCAGGGAGCTGCCCCTTGTTCTCCCTCTGCCTCGCGCAGAGCTGGGCCGGGCACAAGTGGGGCAGCACAGCAAACAGGGAGCCTGTCAGTCTCTTCCAGCCCTGTCTGCTCACAGTTTGGGCCTTGGAGCTTCAGGTGGACAAAGGCAGCTGCTTCTGCTCCCTCTGTGTGTCCCTGTGTTCAGCAGTGCTGCTCCATCAGTCTGTGCCCAGCAGTGGGGAAAAGCCTCAGCCCTGCAGGGCCTGAGCAGCTCAGCCTGCGGGAAGGGAGCTGCTCCACACGGGAACCAGCAGCCAAGGACTACAGCACCTTGTTCTTGGGCAGAGCACAAACTCTGTGAGGGAATAACAGAGTTATTCAAGTGCAGTGGTGCAACAGCAGTGCAGGTGCTGTGCCTGCAAACACATGGCTCAAGATATGCAAAAGAATTCTGCAACTCTTGACTAGAACAAGATGTCACCAGTGCTGAATTCCAGTTATGTCCCAGGCAACCACTTTACACATCTGCTGGTCTCTGCTACATTTTTTTCTTCAGGTTATCCAAACAAAAGTAAACAGAAGAGAAGTGTACAGTTTGATTGTTTATCAGAAATGTATCTCATTTTGCTGTACCTTCCTCTTTTAGGTCGTGTTGTCTCCTTATAAAGAAAAAGAAAAAAGAAAACCAAATATATATGAAAGAGGAAAGCAAAATATAAATGTGTAGTGACAAATCTTGTAGAACTTTGGATTAAGAGGTAACTGATCTTTTGAAAAAGAGATCTAAGTTATTTACTTTGTTCTGATGGCATGGATCCATCTTACTGACGTCAGCACCTTTTTTTTTAAAGATTTTGGTGAATTTTTTCCAATAATAAGTTATTTTAAATTATGATTGGAGCAATAGGAAAATGAAAGATGGACTGTGCATGACAGTATCTTGATTGTAAAAATATTACAGTTTGCAACTTGGATATAAAGTATTGCAAATGAAATTTCAAAATCCCAATGGATTGTGTGACAGCAGCTTTTCCTCAAGGATGTGCAGCAACACAAACACTTCATCAGGAGGGTGGGGGGCTTGGGGCTTTGTCCTGTGCCCCTCTGAATGTCATGAAACAGGACTTAACCTGCCACCAGCCCAGGTCACCTTCTGCCACCGCAGCTCCTTGGACCTTGTGTCCCCCAGAGCAGACACAAAGTGTTTCTGCTGCACCCCCATTGCATAAATCCACAGAGAGCTGAGATTTTCCCAAGCCTTGTGTCTCCATTGTGCCATGTTCCTAAAGAACCAGCAGCTCATCCTGATGAATATGGCGAGTTACACGGATGGTTGTCAGCTCCATTTCATGCCTAGAAATCCTGAAACTGCTTCTGAATGCTGCTCCCTTTAGCTCTTGGACACATATTCACACAGAGCTGGGGAAAAAAATCCCCTGGCCACCAGCTTACAAGTGGCTTATGCCAAAGTTAGAGCTCTGTGGGAAATCTCTATCCATTCTTATCCTTTTAATGTGTCTATACGTGGGGGTGTGCACTGATGTGTCTTGTACAGAAAGGAAGGAGTGTGCAAGCAACGTGACTGACACTTTCACTCTCAGTGTTCATTCCACACCCATGAGGACAAAGACATTATGGAAACCCTTGCACAGACAAACCCTTCTGTCCATGGATAGAGAGACATCTGAGAGGCCCTGGCACACACAGAACCTTCTACCCATGGATACAGAGACATGCAAGAGCCCCTGGCACACACAGACCCTTCTATCCATGGATACAGAGACATGCAAGAGCCCCTGGCACACACAGACCCTTCTATCCATGGATACAGAGACATGCAAGAGCCCCTGGCACACACAGACCCTTTCCCCACAAGCTGCAGGACATGAGAACACAACCCTTGCAAACACTGACTGCAAGCCACAGCTCTGGGTGCTCCCCATGAAGCTCAGCTCTGGCACCACTGTCTGCCCCAAGCTCCAGGGGATGCAGTGGGAGCGTGGCTGGGCTCTGCCCTGGGGCCATCCTGCAGGCAGAGCTGGAAACAGGGAGCATTTAGGTGCCACAAACAGCCAAGCCAGGGGTGCAGGGCAGCTGGTCCAGCCTGGACTGCACTGCTGTGTGCTGTGCTCTGGGGCTGGGGCTCTGCACAGAGGGGACTGCACTGGTGTGTGCCAGAGGAGACAAAGAAGCTTCAGCTTTAGTCGAACTGAGCTGGGTGGGTGAGCTGGGAAGAGAGGGAAGGCTCAGGGGGATTCACAGAATTCATGCTGCTGGAAGGATATGGAAAAGGGAGACGGAACTCAACAGTGAGGAGAGCTGAGGGCTGGAGAGCAGCTCTGAATGACACTAAAATGCCACTGTACCTCTGAGACATTGCTGTTCTTCTGCCAGGGACGGGATGAGTCCCTAAGCCTGGGACTCGGCCTCTCTCATGGTGAGGGGCATCAAGGAAGGCAACAGTGGGACAGAGACTGTGATGGGCTGGGAACTCACTGGGGGAAAGGAGGGAGCAGTTGTGAAGTAAAAGGCAGCTGGGGGAGAGAACTGTTCAGTGAAGGGCTGAGCTACAGCTTGAGCAAGCTGAAAAATGTCATTTAGGGTCATCCTAGATTGATTTAGTTTCAGAAGGTATGGAAAAGGTTTAATTTAGGGGGGATGTCATGTTTTCCCCTGGAGATGTACGTTCTCCAAACTTGAGCAGCACTGCCAAAACACTCAAGAAGTCTCTGCTGCAGGTCACACCGTTTCTTCTTTGGCTGATTCCGGCCCAGTGCTGAGCTCCAGCAGAGCCCTGGCAGAGCCCAGAGCAGCCTCAGCATCCACAGAGCCCGGCTGCAAGGAGAGAAAGCAGAAACCTCCCATCAGCTGAAGGCTCCTGTGCCCTTGTCCCAGCCGCCAGCGGTGCCCAGGCCATGCCCAGTGCTCAGAGCGGTGCCCAAAGCTGCCCATCATTGCTGCCTTTGGCAGCAGAGCAGGAGGGCAGGACATGTGTCCAGCCTGCAGCCAGCCACGGCACATCCACCTCCTCAGCAGCTGCCCAGAGCAGGATGCTCCTGTGCTCGCTGCCATCTCCCAAAAGCTCTTATCCCACCCATGCCAAGAAGATGGTGACCCACCTCATGCCATCCGCTGCTGGAAGAAAAGCTGCTCCCAAAGGATGTCCTCAGCCTTCTCCAAGGGCACGGCCCATTCACGCCACAGCTGGTCCCAAGCACTTCCCCATCCAGACTGGACACTGCCTGGAAGGCTTCCTTTAGAAAAACAAACAACAAAGTAAGGAAAATAGATTACAGGCAAAAAGGAAAAACAAGGGAAAAAATAAAAGGTATTATGTCAGTCACAGCTTGAGGAAGGCCCAACCCCTGCATGCTAGGGAAAAACCCACCCACGGGTGAGGGAAGCCCATGCTTTCTCCTTCCCCCCTACACTGCCCCTCAAAAGTGATGGTGATCCCAAAGCAAACAAGGCGAGTGGAGCAGCCCAAGCCCTTCCTTGACTGAAAAGCAAAGCACCGGGGCACAGGTGCTGGAGTCCCACCTCTGCTCCTGCCATGAGGGTTTGTTTGTGTCGGGCTGGCTGCCCCAGCCCCAGCCCAGGGCACGGTGGGTGGTGGGGGCTGTTGGCAGGGCCAGGAGCCAACTGCCATAACCACCCCAGCCCATGGACCCAGCCCTGACACAAAGCAGCTTGGCGGCCCACTCATAAATCAGTTTCATCAGCCCCAGCAAAGGGGGAACCTTTGGTTCCTGGCCAGGCTGTGCAATGCCCAAATCTGGGAGCATCCCCCTGCATGTGGACTCATCTGCTAATTCACTGTGGAGCCTGGCTTTGAAGAAGGTGGCAGAATCAAAGTCCATCAACCTCAGCTTTGTGGTGGCCAGGTCGAGGAAGAGGTTGTCATCCTTGATGTCATCCTCGCTGTCTCCAGCAGCAGCAGCCCCACCTGGTACAGCTCCTCCAGGGGCTCCTTCTCATTCCCTGGGGGTGAGACCAGGCTCTCAGTGTTCTGCCCAGGGCCCCAGCTGTCAGTGGACCAGGACAAGCCAAACCAGCTGGGATGGCAGCCACCAGTGCTGGGCAGACACGCTCAGCTCCAGCACACGGGCTGTGTGTTCCCATCTGAGGACCCCTGTGCAGTGACACTGGCAGCAGAAAAAAGTCTGGGTTTCTTGGCTTCTGATTGCCAAGGCATGTGTGCAGCTGAAACTTACCAGGGCCCTGCATCAAAGGGTGCCTGTGGCTCTCTCCCTTCTTCTACAGCTGATGAATATCCTGCATCCAAGGATCACAGAAGACATCTAATGAAGGCCTGTCCACGTCTAGCATGGTTAGACACCACCTGATCAGATCTTGGCATTCTGGGGAGAGAAACCAGAAACCGCCGGTCAGTTGGAGAAGGCTCCTGTCTGCTTGGCCCCACTATTCCCATGCCCAGGCCATGCTGGATGTGCTCAGAGCTGGGCCTAAACTTTCCCATCAATTTCCTGTTTTGGAGGAGAGCAGGACAGCAGGACATGTGCCACCTCCTCAGCAGCTGCCAGAGCAGGATGCTCATCAGCCCGCTGCTGTCTCCCAGCACTGGTATTGCCCCTGTGCCCAGAGATGAGGATCCACCTTGAGAGAGCCGTTCTGGCAGCAAGAGCTGATGGTCCCAGCTGATGTTCTGGCCCCTCCTGAAAGGGTGCTCCCCGCAGACCATCTGGTGCAGCAGGATGCCCAGGGACCAGATGGTAGCTGGCTTGCCGTAGTACCAGCCAAAGTGGGTCCATTCCGGGGGACTGTATGACGGTGTTCCTATGGAATACAGATGGAGCTCATCAGGGGGATGCTGCTGCTCCCAGAGCCTGGCCCCAGCATCCCTGGGCATGCGGAGGCTGCCCCAGTGGCACGTGGTGTGACACGCTGCCCTGTCACCAGCACCTGGGACTGTGTACAACCTTGGGGTTGGAAAAGAAGCCACTGGTGTTGGAAGAGGGCAGTGTAAGTCCTGGCAATGCCCAACCATGACAAGGAAAATCCCATTCAGTGATGGGGAAATACCATGCCTTAATCCTCCCTGCCTGCATTGTCCCAAAAACATTCTGAAGCCAAGACAAACCAGGTGAGTGGAGCAGTGCAAGCCCTTTCTCACCTGCACACCAAACTGGGTGCTGCACAGGTTCTGGTTCCACCCCTCTCTGCCACCCCCACACACGGGTGTTTCTGTCAGGCTGGCTGCCCCAGTCCCAGCCCCAGTCCTGGGCAGAGTGGCTGGAAAAGGCTGCCAGCACGGCTGAAAGCTGACCCCCACCTGCCCCTGCTCAAAAGCAACTTGGCTGAAGACTCAATGTCATGACTGGCAGCAAAAGGGAGAATCCCTGCTGCCACACCCAGGTTGGGTCATGAGATGTTGGGCCAGGAGATGTCCAAAAATGGGAGCACACCTCTTTGTGGGCTCACCTGCAAAGTGAATGTAGGCCGTGTCCTGCAGGTAGGTGCCACAGCCGAAGTCGATTAATTTGGCCTGCCCAGTGGCCAGGTCAACCAGGATGTTCTCTGGTTTGATGTCCCTGTGCAGGACCCCGCAGCTGGTGCAGTGCTGCACGGCCTCCAGCACCTGGCGGAACAGCTCCCGAGCCACCTCCTCGGACAGGAACCCCCGTGCCCGAATGAAATGCCGGAGGTCCTGACATCGTTCTGGGCGCTCCAGCACCATGATGATGTCGTTGGGGAGCTCCAGCCACTCCAGCAGCTGGGCCACACCAGGGAAGCCAGTGGAGACCTTGTGCAGCAGCACGATCTCCAGTGGTGCGCTGGTGCCGTTGGGCTGCGGGAGGAGCACGATGCCGTTAGTGGGGCTGATGCCGTGCCAGGGGTGGGGAAGCCCTCACCCAGCCCGGGATGCTCTGCACCCTGCGCTGCCCTTACGGCCGCTCTCCCTCCAGGCATCCCTGGGGCTTCCACCCTGCCAGGCCTCGGCTCATCCCCGCCCTGCACGCCCCGGCTTCTCCCGCTGGCCCCGCTCACTCACCAGCTGGTCCCAGTGCCGGACGCGGTTCTGTGGCACCCTTTTGATGGCCACCTGCAAACCAAGGGGAGCAGAGGGATGAGCTCAGCACCCGCCCCGCCCAGCCCCATCCTCCATCTCCTGCGCCCACCGCCGGCCCCGCCGCTCACCGGGGCGCCGTCCGAGAGCCGCGTCGCCGCGAAGACGCTGCCGAAGCCGCCGCGCCCCAGGAGCGACCCCACTCGGTACTGCTCCTTGAGGCCGTGCTGCGCCTTCCCTGCCGGCGAGACGCGGCTGTCAGCGCTCGGCCCGGGGCCAGGAACGGCCCCCGAGCGCCCCTCAACCGCCCCGGGCCGGGCATCCCCAGGCGTTCGCTCCCTGGGACGGGACAGCGGCGGCTCGGGGCCGGCGGCCGCGCTGCCGAGCGGCGGAGCTCGGGCCGGGGAAGCCGCAGCGGAGGCGGCGGGAGCGGCTGCACCGCGTGTGTCCTCTGCGGGGCCCGGGAGGAGCCGGGGCCGGGGCCGGGGCCGGGGCCGGGGCCGGGGCCGGGGCCGAGCATGGCTCAGGCGCAGCCAAAGGGCAGCGATGCCCCCTTGGCTCCAGGCACTGATGCCCGCCCAGCATCGCCACCGCCAGTACGGCCAGAGCCGGGCGGAGGGGAGACCGCTGCGGGACGCTCGGGGGCGGGGACGGGGCAGCCCCGTCCGGGGCCGGGGGCGGGCTGGGGGCATGGCCCGGCCCGGCAGGGGAGAGGGAGACTGGGAGAGGAGGGGGACACCGGGAAAGGGAGACCGGGAGAGGGTACGGGACTGAGGGAGAGGTAGGGAAGAAGCAGGAATGGGTAGAGAAAATCTCCTCTTTGGCTTATGCCGCTGCTGCTGCTGCTGCCGCTGCTGCTGCTGCAACTGAAGCCTCGGGGCCGTTTTTCCCCGTGGCCGTTTTTCCCCGTGTCCGTTTTTCCATTGCCCGCTCAGCCCCACGCCGAGCCCCGCGCTCCCCGGGGGCAGCCCCTGAGCCTGTCCAGACACGGGAACTTTGCAGTGTTGAGCCAAGACCCAGAGTCTTGACTCCTGCACGGTGGCACAGGAATCCCCTTGGCTGATGCTGGGCATTGTCCCTGCTGAGGGTCAGACACTGTCAGAGCACATTCCCTGAATGCAGAATTTGTACCTGACCCAAGCACTGCACCTGTGTCTCCAGCATTGCTTTCCAAGAAAAACAGGGGAAGGCAAACTGGGTGTAGCTCATGGTATTTTACAGTGTCTGAAACTTGTCAAGTCATGGATCTTAGAGGTGAGATCCATTTGGAATTGATAGGATGGAGAAGTAGTGCAAAATGGAAAAGGGGAGCATAGAAATCAATAGAGAAAACATCTTGGAATGTTTCTTTCCATTTTCATTTAATTTCTTAGAAGCTGTTTCAGTTTTCCCAGACTCTTTCTCCTGTCTGCTCTTTCCAAGAACCTTTCCTGGAGAATGAGGTGCAGCTTCTGTCACAGGATGTGCCACCAACTTCAGCCTCCCTTGGCTTTCCACACTGTGCATGCAGCAGGAGTCTTGCAGCAAAGCAGGAGAAATATTTGATAAACATGACAACTTGTTCTTTCTTTTCCTTGTGAACTGGGGAGTTGTACCATTGGTAAGGTTTTCATTGTTACTGTTCTCCCCTAAGAAAACAGGACAGGGTACTGGTGGTACCTACTGGGAGTCTGTTATTGTCAAACCAAGCAGGAAGAAGAAGAGCTCGACAACTTATTCTATAAGCAGCTGGAGAATGTTTCAGGATCACCAGCCCCTGTTCTTGTAGGTGACTTTAACCTACCAGACATCTGCTGGGATCTCCATACAGCAGAAAAGAGGCAGTCCAGGAACGTTTTGGAGTGTATGGAGAACAACCTGTTGTCACAGCTGGTGTGAGCCCACCAGGGGATGGACTATGTTAGACCTGTTGTTTGCAAATAGAGATCTATAGGTGAGAGATGTGGTGGCTGGAGGATGCTTGGGGGACAGTGTTCAAGAAATGAGGGAGTTCTAAATATTGGGTGAAATGAGGAGGAATAGCAGTAAGACTTTCACACTAAACTTCCGGAGGGCAGACTTTGGCGTCTTGAGGAGACTTATTCAGAGAGTTCCTTGGGAAGCAGCCTTTAAAAACAATGAAGTCCAGGAAGGGTGGACATGCTTCAAAGCAGAGATCTTGAGGGCAGAGGAACAGACTGTGTGCTGAAAGATGGGCTGACGAGGCAAACGTCCATCCTGGGTGGGCAACAGGGTTTTGAAAAATCTTAGGAATAAAAAGAGGATGTACCATCTTTGGGAGGAGGGTCAGATCCCTCAGGAGATATTTAAGAGAGTTGCTAGGGCATGTAGGAGAAACAGTAGGGTGGCCAAAGCTCAGTTCAAACTTAATGTGGCAACTTTTGTAAAGGATAATAAAAAATGTTTTTACAAATATATTAGAGGCAAAGGAAGGGTAAGACCAACCTTTGTTCTCTGCTGGATGTGGGAGTGAACTCAGTACCTGCAGATGAGGAGAAGGCAGAAGTGCTTAATGCCTTCTTTTCCTCAGTCTTTAGTGGGAAGATGGCTTGTCCTCAGGACAACTGCCCTCCTGGGCTGGTAGATGGTGTCAGGGAGCAGAATGGTCCCCCTGTTATCCAGGAGGAGGCAGTCAGAGAACTGCTGAGATGCTTGGATGTTCATAAATCTATGGGCCCAGATGGGATCCATCCCAAGGTGATGAGGGAGCTGGCAGATGAGCCTGCAAAGCTACTCTCCATCATTTACCCTCAGCCCTGGCTCACTGGTGAGGTTCCAGGTGACAGGAAGCTGGCCAATGTGACACCATTCACAAGAAGTGTGAGAAGGAGGATCCTGGTAATTAGAGGCCAGTCAGCCTGACCTCAGTACCTGGTAAGGTCATGGAGCAGTTTATATTGAGTGTCATCACACAGCACCTACAGGATGGCCAGGGTGTCAGACCCAGCCAACATGGGTTTAGGAGGGGTGGGTCGTGTTTGACCAGCCTGCTCTCCTTTTATGACCAGGTGACCCACCTGGTGGATGTGGGAATGCTGTGGATGTTGTGTATTTGGACTTCAGCAAGGCCTTTGACACTGTCTCCCACAGCACACTCCTGGAAAAGCTGGCAGCCCAGGGCTTGGACAGGAGCACTCTTTGCTGGGTTAAGAACTGTCTGCATGGCCGGGCCCAGAGAGTGGTGGGGAATGGTGCTGCATGCAGCTGGCAGCCAGTCACCAGTGGTGTTCCTCAGGGGTCTGTGCTGGGGCCAGCTCTGTTCAGGATTTTTATTGACAACATGGATGAGGTAATGAGTCTTTCCTTAGCAAATTTGCAGATGACACTAAGTTGGGAGTGTGTGTAGATCTGTTGGAAGGTAGGAGGGCTCTGCACTGAGACCTGGAACAGTTGGATGTGTGGACAGAGTCCAATAAGATGAAGTTTAATAAGTCCAAGTACTGAGTCCTGCATTTTGGGCACAATAACCCCCTGCAATGTTGTAGTATGGGGACGGTGTGGCTGGACAGTGCCCAGGCAGAAAGGGACCTGGGGCAGTGATGGACAGCAGGCTGGACATGAGCCAGCAGTGTGCCCAGGTGGCCAAGAAGGCCAATGGCACCTGGCCTGGATCAGGAATGGTGTGGCCAGCAGGAGCAGGGAGGTCATTCTTCCCCTGTACTCGGCACTGGTGAGGCCACACCTGGAGTGCTGTGTCCAGTTCTGGGCCCCTCAGTTTAGGAAGGACGTTGAGACGCTTGAGTGCATCCAGAGGAGGGCAACAAGGCTGGTGAAGGACTTGGAGCACAGGTCCTGTGAGGAGTGGCTGAGGGAGCTGCTGTTCTTTAGCCTGGAGAAGAGGAGACTCAGAGGTGACCTTATCACTCTCTACAGCTTCCTGAAGGGTGGTTGTAGTCAGGTGGGCGTTGGTCTCTTTCTCCAGGCAGCAACTGACAAAATGAGAGGACACAGTCTGAAGCTGCGTCAAGGGAAATACAGGTTGGATATTAGGAAAAAAAAAGGTGTGATAGAATATTGGAATGATCTGCCCGGGGAGGTGGTGGCTGCACCATCCCTGCAGGGGTTTGAACAAAGTTTGGATGTTACACTCAGTGCCATGGGTTTGTTGAGGTGTTAGGGCATGGGTTGGACTCAATGACCTTGAAGATCTCTTCCAACATAATGATTCCATGATTCTGTCAATTGTTAGGGAGTACAAGCCTGGTGGAATGCAGAGAAAGAAAATCCAGAGCCTGCAGCCAGACATGGAGAGTTGTGTGATAATCATTCCAACACCCCATGGACATCTTCAAAGTGATCCAGAACATGAAAATGGGCTGAAAGAGGGGATTTGTTTCTGTGTTCAGTTTAGATGTTTCTCATCTGATGCACTGATATAAATCAAGAGTACATTCAGTTCATTGGAAGCAGCAGAACAAGTTCTCAGAGCAGATGACAGAAAGAATCTGAAAAGGAACCGGGCTGGAATCAGCCAAAGAAGAAACGGTGTGACCTGCAGCAGAGACTTCTTGAGTGTTTTGGCCGTGCTGCTCAAGTTTGGAGAACGTACATCTCCAGGGGAAAACATGACATCCCCCCTAAATTAAACCTTTTCCATACCTTCTGAAACTAAATCAATCTAGGATGACCCTAAATGACATTTTTCAGCTTGCTCAAGCTGTGGCTCAGCCCTTCACTGAACAGTTCTCTCCCCCACCTGCCTTTTACTTCACAACTGCTCCCTCCTTTCCCCCAGTGAGTTCCCAGCCCATCGCAGTCTCCATCACACTGTTGCCTTCCTTGATGCCCCTCACCATGAGGGAGGCTGCGTCCCAGGCTTAGGGACTCATCCTGTCCCTGGCGGAAGAGCAGCAATGTCTCAGAGGTACAGTGGCATTTTAGTGTCATTCAGAGCTGCTCTCCAGCCCTCAGCTCTCCTCACTGCTGAGTTCCCTCTCCCTTTTCCTCATCCTTCCAGCAGCATGAATTCTGTGAATCCCCCTGAGCCTCCCCACTCTTCCCAGCCCACCCACCCAGCTCAGGTAGACTAAAACTGAAGCTTCTTTGTCTCCTCTGGCACACACCGGTGCAGTCCCCTCTGCGCAGAGCACAGCACACAGCAGTGCAGTCCAGGCTGGACCAGCTGCCCTGCACCCCTGGCTTGGCTGTTTGTGGCACCTAAATGCTCCCTGTTTCCAGCTCTGCCTGCAGGATGGCCCCAGGGCAGAGCCCAGCCGGGCTCCCACTGCATCCCCTGGAGCCTGGGGCAGACAGTGGTGCCAGAGCTGAGCTTCATGGGGAGCACCCAGAGCTGTGGCTTGCAGTCAGTGTTTGCAAGGGTTGTGTTCTCATGTCCTGCAGCTTGTGGGGAAAGGGTCTGTGTGTGCCAGGGGCTCTTGCATGTCTCTGTATCCATGGATAGAAGGGTCTGTGTGTGCCAGCGGCTCTTGCATGTCTCTGTATCCATGGATAGAAGAATCTGTGTGTGCCAGGGGCTCTTGCATGTCTCTCTATCCATGGACACAAGGGTTTGTTTGTTCAAGGGTTTCCATAATGTCTTTGTCCTCATGGGTGTGGAATGAACACTGAGAGTGAAAGTGTCAGTCTCATTGCTTGCACACTCCTTCCTTCCTGTACAAGACACATCAGTGCACACCCCCACGTATAGTTATATTAAAAGAATAAGAATGGATAGAGATTTCCCACAGGGCTCTAACTTTGGCATAACTCACTTGTAACCTGGTGGCCAGGGGATTTTTTTCCCACCTCTGTGTGAATAGGTATCCAAGAGCTGAAGGGAGCAGCATTCAGAAGCAGTTTAAGGATTTCTAGGCAGGAAATGGAGCTGACAACCGCCCGTGTAACTCGCCATATTCATCAGGATGAGCTGCTGGTTCTTTAGGAATATGGCACAATGGAGACACAAAGCTTGGGAAAATCCCAGCTCTCTGTGGATTTATGCAATGGGGGTGCAGCAGAAACACTTTGTGTCTGCTCTGAGGGACACAAGGTCCAAGGAGCTGTGGTGGCAGAAGGTGACCTGGGCTGGTGGCAGGTTAAGTCCTGTTTCATGACATTCAGAGGGGCACAGGTCAAAGGCCCAAGCCCCCCACCCCCCTGATGAAGTTTTGTGTTCCTGCACATCCTCGAAGAAATGCTGCTGTCACACAATGCATTGGGATTTTGAAATTTCATTTGCAATAGTTTACATCCAAGTTTCAAACTGTAATATTTTTACAATCAAGACACTGTCATGCACAATCCATCTTTCAGTTGCCTATTGCTTCAACCATAATATAAAATAACTTAATATTGGAAAAAATCCACCAAAATCTTTAAAAAAAAGATGCTGATGTCAGTAAGATGGATCCATGCCATCAGAATATTTACAAAGTAAATAACTTAGTTCTCTTTTTCAAAAGATCAGTTACAGCTTAATCCAAAGTTCTATAAGATTTGTCACTACACATTTACATTTTGCTTTCCTCTTTCATATATATTTGGTTTTCTTTTTTCTTTTTCTTTTTAAGCAGACAGCACAGCCTAAAAAAGGAATGTACAGCAAAATGAGATACATTTCTGATAAACAATCAAAATGTATGCTTCTCTTCTATTTACTTTTGTTTGGATGCCCTGAAGAAAAAAATGTAGCCGAGACCAGTAGAAGTGTAAAGTAGTTGCTTTGGACATAACTGGAGTTCACCACTGGTGACATCTTGTTCTCGTCAAGAGTTCCAGAATTCTTTTGCATATCTTGAGTCATCTGTTTGCAGGCACAGCACCTGCACTGCTGTTGCACCACTGCATTTGAATAATTCTGTTATTCCCTCACAGAATTTGGGCTCTGCCCAATAACAAGGTGCTACAGTCCTTTGCTGCTGGTTCCCGTGTGGAGCAGCTCCCTTCCCGCTGGCTGAGCTGCTCAGGCCCTGCAGGGCTGAGGCTTTTCCCCACTGCTGGGCACAGACTGATGGAGCAGCACTGCTGAACACAGGGACACACAGAGGGAGCAGAAGCAGCTGCCTTTCCACCTGAAGCTCCAAGGCCCAAACTGTGAGGAGACAGGGCTGGAAGAGACTGGCAGGCTCCCTGTTTGCTGTGCTGCCCCACTTGTGCCCAGCCCAGCTCTGCGCGAGGCAGAGGGAGAACAAGGGGCAGCTCCCTGCCAGCCCCAGCCCAGGGACCCCTCCAGCCCCGGGGCTTGGGGCACTGTCAGCACCCGCTGCTCCAGCCACCGCTTCTGCTGGCCCTGACAGCAACAACCACATTGTGGCTGATCCCCAGGGAGCAGCAGCAGTGCCTGGATCTGATCCCTCACTCTGGGGCAGGGCTGCACAAATGACCCCCAGAGCAGCAGCAGCAGCACATGGAGCTGACTTTCAGCACAGCCCCTGCCACTCTTCCTTCCAGTGTGCACTGGTGTCACAGCAGCCTGAGGCACCTGGGAGCCCTCAGGGCCAGCAGGGACTTGAGATGGCAGCCCTGGGCTCCTGGAGGTTGTGCAAGGAATAGAGCTGGGGACTCCCTCTCTACGTGGAGCTTCCAGATGGAAAAGGCTGCTGTGAGCAGGCAGCTCCAAGGGCAGAGAAAGGAGGGTCTCAGCCACTGGATCTGTGCCAGTTCCACAGTGCTGGGCAGCAGCCACGGAGCACAGGGGGCACAGAGGGCACAGCAAGAGGGACAAAAGCAGGCAAGGTCAGAGGCTGGGAAGAGCCAGACCTGGGAGCAGGAACAGCTGCTTCATTGCACTCTTGGAGAAAGCTCTTGGCTGCTTCAAAGCGTTGAAAGGCATGAAGGGCAGACAGGAGGCCCCACCAAACAATGCTCCTGTTTTCACAGCCTCCCTTCTCAGTGTCCCAGAAGGAATTGCATGAACTGTATTCTTGTCTGTCAGTTGTCTCATTCAGCGTGAGCAGCTTAGCTCCACGAGCTGAAGGAGCTGAAGCCTTAGGCCTCAAGAGCTGAGCCAGAGGAAATGTTTTGAGCAAAGCAATGCTGCTAACATGGACCTGGCTGAATCCAGCAGATTGAATCCTGGAATTATGGAATCCTTTCTGTTGGGAAAGACCTCTGAGCTCATCGAGTCCAGCCGCTCACCCAGCAGTGTCAAGCCCAGCACTAAACCACGTCCCTCAAGTTCCAAGGTCTGGACAACAGGCCCTGAGTGAGGCCTGAACAACAGGCCCTGAGCCAAAGGTGACCTCTGGATGAAACTTCTAACCAAAGGTTATCTTTGAATCTGCTCATTAGTGAAATATGCATGGGCATTAGATCTGTGATAGATGTATCCACTCATTAGTAAAACATGGATTGATATTTCTGTGTTTAGAAACTGGACAAGGCCATGAAATCTGACATCTGGCCTTGTCTGGGAGTTTAGGATCAAAGTCAACTCCCTCGGTTCCTCCTTGAGCCCTGGCCAGGCTTTGGGTGAAACCCAAGAGGAGAATGAAACCACATGTTCCTGCACTAGAAGTGCTGTCAGTTTGTTTATTCAGCACTGTCAGAGCTGGGCCCTCTCACAGCCAGGCTGGAGCCTCACCTGTGGCTGGAGGCACCTGCAGGAATTCCCAGTGTCCGCGAGTGGCTCTGCAGTCCTTGGCTGTGACAGCTTCCCCCAACTGATGTGTGGATGTGGGTGATGGGAAAGTCTGAGGGGACGTGGTGCTATCTCTTTCTTAATCACTGCAGGCAGTCTTTGGTAGTGATGATTGGGTGCATTGCTGAGCTTCTCCTTTGGTGATTCTTTGAAGTTTTGCATTATAATAAATCACAGAATTCCTGAACTTTGTGTCTGTGTCTTTGGTGCTGACCCTGCTCCCCAGCAGAACAGACACTGCGGCCCCACAGAACCAAAGGTGCCGTGTGACACTGCGGGGCCTGGTGTGACCAAGGGTCACTTGTGTCACTCTGTCACCAAGGACACCTCTCTGCCATTCCAGGACCTCTTAGAACCGAGGGGCCATTGTGGCACTGCAGGACCTCATGGAACCAAGTGGACCATAATGACGCTTTGTGGTCTCATGGAACCAGGATGAAATTGTTACATTGCAGGGCCCCAAGGAATCAAGCAGCCATTTTGACTCTTCATGGCCTCATGGAACTGTGGAGACCATTCTGACACTGCAGGGACCTGTATAACCAAAGGTCCATTGTTCTCCTCTCGCTGGCACTGCAGAGTCCAGACTCTCCCTGCCCCTGTCCCAGCCCCACAGAGCAGCAGAGTCAGGTCTGGCCCTGCAGCAGGGACTGGAGGCCATGGGGCTCAGGGACAGTGACTCTCTCTGCTTCCTGGAGATTTTCCCCCTGCAGGTGTTTCCCTGTATCTGATCTCTCCCTGCCAGCACTCACAGACCCCAAATCTCTGTGCACTCTCCCTGGCCCTACAGAACCCTGCCTGTTTGCAGGGCACTGGCTGGGGGCAGGTTCTGTTTGCAGCTTGGAAAAAGGACAGGTCAGACTCAGCCTGATGGGTCCTGATGCTGAGGCAACAAGATAATGCTTGAACTGTGCAAAAAGCTGTAGCCGTGCAAAAAGAAATAGTTACCTTGTAACAAGGAATGTGTATGAAGCTCCTTTTAGAAATCAGCAAATTTAGCTGAACAAGCTGTATTGGTTTGGCACGGCCTGGTTTTTGGTGGCAGGGGGACCACGGGTATCCATGGGGGATGCAGAGATCCACTCTCAGCCCATGGGGATCACAGGGATGCAGAGATCCACTCTCAGCCCATGGGGATCCATGGGGATGCAGAGATCCACTCTCAGCCCATGGGGATCCACAGGGGATGCAGAGATCCCCTCTCAGCCCATAGGGATCCATGGGGATGCAGAGATCCACTCTCAGCCCATGGGGATCCATGGGGATGCAGAGATCCACCCACAGCCCCTGGGGGAGGTGCCCATCCCAGAGCGGGTGGATGCCTGGATGAGGCTGTGATCCAGTGGGAGACCCGGTGGAGAGAGGGGGCCCTGCTTCCAGGCTGGAGCAGCCTGTCCTTGGAGGACTGCACCCCGTGGGAGGAGAGACCCGTGCTGCAGCAATTTGGGAGGACTGTGTGCCCGTGCGAGGGACTCACGTTGCAGGAGGTGCGGTAGGGCTGCTGCTTGTGAGAGTGGACCCATGCTGGGGCAGTTCATGGAGAACTGTATCCAGTGGGAGAGACCCAATGGCCACACAGGGGAAGGGCTCCTCTCCCAGAGCACCAGAACAAAATCTCTAGATGAAATGAGAAAACTCCCATGCTCTGTCTCCCTGTGCTGTCATAGGACGGAGGGAGGGGCTTTGTGGAAAAAGGGTGTTTTAAGGGTTTCTTTTACCTCTCATTATTCTCCTCTGATTCTGTCAGTATTAAAAAACACTTTGCAACTTAAGCTGAGCCTTTTTTGCATTTGAAATATTTCTTCTGATTCTTATCTCTCTCATGAAGTGTTTGTTATAGTTTTTTTCCTTCTCTGCCCAGCTGTGGCAGGGGAGGATGAGTGAAGGACTCTCGTGGGTGCCTGGCAGTGGGCCAGTGTCCAACCATGACACAAGGTAACTGCAAACAGCTGACCCCTGGCTATTTGAGCAGGCAATCTTATAGAGCTTGTGCAGGAAGCTGGGGTAATAAGTTCAAGCCCCAGGAAATTTTCTGAGCCTTCATCAAAATGTCCACCAGGAGGGTGACGAGCACCACGTGAAGAGACCACGCATGTGCTACAAGGCCTTACATAATCATGTGATTAGAAAATATGTTGCAACATGAAGGTTTGGAAAGTATAATGAGAACATTAAAAAAATAAGGTATAAAAGATAGTACTGTGTGAAGAACAGACAAGTGAGTTTGTGGTGGAGCTATCCCACTCACTCCCAGCAATGATTAAATAAGTACTGTTTTACAGACCTTATACTATGAAGTACTGTTTTCTTGCCTAGTTCTCCTAGTTTTTCTACCCATCTCATTGCCTACAAAATTGGACGTACCAGCAGGAATTCCCAGATGCTGGGAGAGGATCTTTATTCCTTGGCTATGAAAGAATCCTTCTGTTGATGTGTGGAACCGAGGAGATTATTCTGACACTGCAGGGACTCTTATAATCAGGGGTCCATTGTTTTCCTCTCCCTGCCCCAGCCCCACACAGCAGCCCAGACCTGTCTGGCCCTGCAGCAGGAACTGGAGGCACTGGAGGTCAGGGACAGCCACTCTGTGTCTGGAATGCTCAGGACATGCTCAGCTCAGGCAGCTTGTGCAGCCCCAGGGCCAGCCCCACTGCCCAGCACAGCAGCACAGAGTTGGCCCCGGGGCTCCTCAGGCAGCTCCTGCTGCCCCAGGGACAGGGCAGCCTCCTGCCAGGGCTCCTCTGCACAGCCACGGGCTCCTGCTCTGCTCCTGGCACATGCCAGCTGCCCACAGAGCCTTTGCCAGGGGAACACGTCTGTGCTGGCCTGAGCAGCCATCGCTGCAGCCCCTGCCCTGCTGCCCACAGCCCCGAGCTGGGGCTGCTGCTCTGCAGAGCACGGGGGCTGTGCTGCCCGGGGCCCTGGGCTGCCTCTGCTGGGCTCTGCTGCTCAGGCTGGGAGACAGAGGCAGCTGATGCTGCTCCCTGCAGTGACCCCCTCCCACACAGGCTCTGCTGGGGCCATGGAGGCTGCTCAGAGGTGTCTGCCTTGTTCCAGGGCTGCCCCATGGCCTTGGGGCTGCCCTGCATCCTCCTGGGGAAGTTCCCTGAGGGTCAGACCAGTCCGTGCCCAGACTCCTTTCCCTGTGCCTGCTGTGTCCCCTGGGGCTGCAGAGCTCTCCTGGCTCACAGCAGACATTCAGACCTTGATCTCGGGGTGAGCCCACCCTGGCCAGGCCTGTGCCCAGGGAGCTCCACTCCCTGCTGATCCCTGGCACACACTGTCCCTGCAGGTGCCCTGTGTTCTCCTGGCAGCTCCCAAGGCCCTCCAGACAAACCTTCCCCTGCCATCAGCCCTGGCACAAGCTGCAGAGCCCCAGCCAGGTTCAGCACAGACCATTCCCCATCTGATGGGCCCTGGCCACCAACAAGCAGAACTTGACCCAGCCCTGAGTGCCCTGAAGGCCACACTGGGACCCTGATCTCATCCCACTGAGCCCTGGGAGAACAAAGAACACAAGGAGCCTCTTCAGAGTCTGTTCCTTGGGCCTGTTCCTGAGAGTGACTCTGCAGGGAGAGCAAAGCCTTCCTGCCCTGCCCTCAGGAGATCCCTTTGCTGCTGCAGCTGCTGTGCTGGAGCCCAGCTGTGTCCCAGCAGTGCCCATGGCCTGTCCCTGCCTGTGGGCACAGCACGGGCACACAGCAGGACAGTGACCAAGCTGCCAGAGCACTCGGGCCTGACAGCCACAGCAGGGCTGGGAAGGAGAGGCTGGAGTTGGGAAGAGCAGATGTGGGAAGAGCCAGGGCCATTGTCCCTGGCTGTGCTGCTGTGCTGGGAGTCTCTTCCCTCCACCTCTGCTCACAGGCACTGCCCCTGCAGAGACAGAGAATGGCTGAGGAAACATCTTGGACACACAGGGCAGAGCAGAACACTTTATTTTGCATAAATGCACAGTGATGATGGCTCCTTACTGTCTCTGCTTACCACCAGCATGGTAGGTATTGATGTAACAATATTGAGAAACATTATCAAAAGTAAAAAAATTTAAAAAGGAAAAATAAAATACACGGAATAGAATAACAAAAAAGACACATGGCACAAAGCAGTCTGGGCCTGGAATGAGTTCCATTCTTAATGCTATGCAGAAACAGAGGCACTTGATTGTTTCTGATAAGCTCAGAGTGGTCATGTTCCTCAGGGCATCCTCACGCTCCTGGTTCCTCAGGCTCTAGATGAAGGCGTTCAGTGTTGGAGGCACCAGCGAGTACAGAAGTGACAGTGCCAGATCCAGGGATGGGCACCAGGGTGGCACAGGTGACCTTTAGGCTTTGCAGGGCCCAGGCACAAGGGCTGTGCCCGAGTCAGGGCTGAGCTCACACTCTGTGGGCTGGGGCAGAGCCCAGGCAGAAATCAGCCCCTGCCCCAGCAGCTCTGCAGTGGTGGCCACCAGGCCGGGTTGCCAAGGGAGGCTTCTGGCCATGGCCTGCAGGGAACTGCTGCTGCCAAGGTGCCTTTGGTGTCCCAGGCTCTCCTGGCACAGCTCCCAGCACTCTGCACTTGTGCCCGAGGCCTTCACTGTGTTGGGGCTGGCCTGGGGCTTTTCCTGCAGCGGGACCTGGCCTGGCCATGGCACAGGAAAGGCAGTTCCTGCTGGAGCAGGAGGCTCTGCCTGGAATGGGCTCAGACAACTCCAACAAGGCTCTGTTTGCAAAGTCCCCAGTGGGGAATGAAGAAGAGGGTTCATGCTTCTTTTGGGGTGAATAATGCTGAAAGCAGCCTGACTCCTCCATCCCCAAGTTCAGCATCCTGAGAAGGAGCTGAAGCTGTGGCAGAGCTGGAAAAATTCCCAGAGAAAGGAACAACCAAGTGACACCACTGAGAACTTCTGCAGAGCTGCTGAGCTGGCACAGCCTGGGCACATCTGACTGACAGGGCAGCACTTCAGGCTAGAAGGGCCCTGCCCCGAATTTTAACTGCAGCATCTCCTGACAATTCCTTTCTTGAGGATGCGGTGATTCCTCTGTGGAGTGATGACACCCCTCAAGAGCACTGCCTGGATTGTAGTCAATTTAAATAGATTGCTTTGCTGAGCAATCTATTAGAATCTATTTAGAATAGATTCTTCTGCTCTACTGAGGTTGGATACTCAGCAGCTTGGAGGTTCCCTGATGAATTTTAGTTCTCCAGAGGCTTGCTCAGTCTTCAGTTCTTCAGTTCAGGAATTCAGTGCCAAAGGCTCATTAGTATTTCAAAACCCTCTAAACAATACAAGCCCCTGGGAATAATTTAATTTCAAGTCTTCAATTCTTATGCGGTTACTTAGACAGACTATGGAAGTGTGTTCAAAGCGAATACACTATGCCTTTGAAAAATGCAGGGAGATTTTTTTGTCCTGTTTAGTTTTGTTTTCCTGTTTATAGATTGGTATCAGCAATCTCCAGTTGATACTGATGATCAGAAACTCCTCATGCACTCTGAATAGATATGAAAATCAATATGACCCTTCATGGCTGACAATCAATCACACTTTTCCCCAGCCCCCACCCCACCATTTCCCTCCTCCCGCCCCAGGGACTCAGAGCAGCCTTGTGCCAATCTGAGCTTCCTCCACTCCAGGCTGCAGCTGCAGCTTTCAGCTCCTTGGCACCAACTCCCACCTGCTTTCCTTGCAGAAGGAGCTGCCTGAGACACAGAGGGATGTTCATTTATTGTCAGTCAACAAAACCAAGCGAGGGCACAGCTCCATGAAAAACAGAAGTCCAGCCAGTGACACAAACAGAGGATTCCTTCTCCTGTGATTATACAATTCCAGGAAATTCCTAGTCTCTCCTGGTGGGAAAACTTTAACATTTCTTAAAAGTGCTCCAATGACCCAGCTAATGAAGATGTGCTTGTGCACCTCGCAAGCTGCAGGTCCTGTACAGCCCTGCAGGGCTCCTGTCCCATCTTCTCTGCTCCAGTGTAAAACAGGGAGCAGCACTGTCCCAGGATCATTAGAGAGCAGAATTGGAAAGGACCTCAGCAAGTCAGCAGCCCAAGCTGTCAGAAACTGGGCCAGACCAAGTGGTTCAAGGCTTGATTTGGTCTGGATTGGAAAATCCCAAAGGACAGGGAGATGGCAGCATCTCAGCACCTGGCTGAGCCCATGGGAACCAAGGTTTCCTCCTGTCCTGGCTGAAGCTCTCCTCTTTCACCCTATACTCATTGTCTTTTGTCTCCCACCAGGCCCCCGGTGAAGAGCCTGGCTCTGTGCTCTCCATCACCTCCTCAGTGGCACTGCCAGGCTGGAATGAGGAGCCCCTCAGCCTTCCCTGCTCTGGGCTGGACAAGCCCAGCACCCTCAGCCTCTCCTCACAGCCAAAGGGCTCCAGCCCCACCTTGGGGCCCTTCCCTAACCTTGCTGCAGCTGCCAGACATCTTTCCTGCCCTGGGGAACCCAAGCCAGGCCACAGTGACCTGGATCACGCAGGTCCTTGATGTCCTGGTCACACAGCCCAGCCCCTTGTCCCTGTGTCAGGCTCTGGGGTTGATCCTGTGGAACATCCTTTGGTGGAGGCTGTGGCTTGAGGTGGACCATGGGGGGACAGGGGACAGGGGACCCTGCTGGACATGAACAGCATTGGACTTCATGGGGGAAACTGTGAGGGGGGACTGGGGTGGAATGATCAACACAGTGACATCACACAGCCCCCCTGTGATGTCACACAGCCACCCAGTAACGTCACAGCCAGCTCTATGATGCAGACCTCTGCCCTGTGATGTCACAGATGGGTCTGTGATGTCACAGACCTGGCCTATGATGTCATAGCTGCTCGATGACCTCACATAACCCACTCTGTGATGTCATAGACTACTCTGTGACCTCATGTTACCTGATGATAAATGCTCTGCAGCTGGTGAGCTAACACGATGTTCGTTCTCCAAAACCACTGGCCCATGGAAACCACACAATGCCCATCGTGTAAGAAGAAAAACTGGAAATTCACCAGCCTCAGTGTCCTGCCAGCTCAGCCAGTGTTGTGTTCCTCTGAGGAATGGTTTATCCCCTCAGAGTCTCCCTGAAGCCTTTGCTATGTAGTTCAACCCTTTTTCCCTATCATGCATACTCCTGACCCTATTGGCTCAGGGCCAATATCTTTCCTTGGCCCAAAACTAGATATACCCCTGTTTCTTCCTGGTTCTCTCTCTCTCCCCTCGGCCTCCTAGAACACCACAGAATAAAGCTTGGACGGAAGCTGTGGGTGAGAGCCACTCTTTTGAAATCTTTATTCTGGCTCTCTGAAATATATTTCTCTAAAACCCGTGAATAACTGAGCTAGCAAGAGCAGGGAGGGTGGCTACAGGGAAGTATATTTTCAAGCCAGGCTGACTGGAATGTTGGGGTCTTTGATCACCAGGGACCACCAGAGAGACGCCCAGGACAGAAGTGTGCATGGAAAAGGGGAGGGGAAATATGTAAATAATTTTCAGAGAAATTATTATCATAGGTTTGTTTAGTCCAGGACAGACAGTGAATATGTATGCAAATACAGAATATAAACAGAAACTTTCCTGTACTCAGCATGCACAGCTTTGGGAGGAGCTGTTCCCCAGTTCATCCAGCCAAATAAAGAATGCTACTTCTAAATGCTACGTTGGTGTTAAGGAGCTTTTTATTTTACCAAAGTTTTGGTAACACTCCCACTGCCAAGGAAATCTCGGTCTGATGCTGTCCACAGAGAAGGGCTGGTGAGAGATGTGATGGACTGAGGCTGCCTGGGGTATTGTGACCATGAAATAATCAAATTTCCAGAATTCTGGGAAAGAAGGAAAGGCATCAACAAATCATCTACACTGAAATTATGGAGGGCAGACTTAGGCCTCTCTAGGATGCAGATTTGGGGAGTACTGAATCAGGTACTGATTTTTTTAAGGGAAAAAGCCCTTAAAAACAGGAGAGTCCAGGAAGGATGGACACACTTCAAGAAAGGAATCTTAAGAGGAGAGGAGCATCCTGTCCTGGTGTGCCAAAAGATGAGCCAGTGAGGAAAATGATGGGCCTGGCAGTCCATGGTACTTTTATGGGAAGTCAAGGGGGAAAAAAAAAAGCTGCAACACCTCGGATAGAAAGTCAGGCAATTCAGGAAACGTTTAAGGATGTTGTTAGGCCATGTGGAAAGAAAATTAGAGAGGTGAAAGATCAGTTAAAATTTAACCTGGCCAGTTTTCTGAAAAATTAAAATGTTTCCACAAATAAATTTATAGCAAAGTGTGGGATAAGGAAAACATTTAGTCTTTATTGGAAGCTGTGAGGAATATAGTAACTAGAGATAAGGAAAAGGCTGAGCTGCTTAACACCTTGTTTTCCTCATTTTTCAACAATCAGACAGGTTGTCCTCAGGACAAGTGTTCTCCTGAGCTGGTAGATGGGCACAGGGAGCAGAACAGCCCCCCTGTCATCCAGGAGGAAGCAGCTGGTGACCTGCTGAGCCCCTCAGATGCTCACAGGTGTCTCTGGGACCAGATGGGATCCATCCTAGGGGGATGAGGCAGCTGGTGGATGAGCTCACCAAGCTGCTCTCCATCATTTCTCATCAGTCCTGGCTCACCAGGGAGGTCCCAGAGGACTGGAGGTGCCAGTGTGAGCCCATCCCCAAGAAGGGCTGGAAGGAGGATCTGGGGAACTCCAGGCCTGTCAGCCTGACCTCAGTGCCCAGCAAGGTTATGGAACAGATCACCTTGAGAGCCATCACAGGGCACCCACAGGATGGCCGAGGGATCAGAGACAGCCAGCGTGGATTTCAGTATCTGCATTGATGATCTGGATGAGGGGATTGAGTCCACCATCAGCAAATTTGAAGATGACGCCAAGATAGGTGTGAGTGTGGATCTGCTGGAGGGTAGGAGGGCTCTGCACAGGGACCTGGACAGGCTGGATCCAGAGCCCAAATCCAACAGTGGGAGGTTTAACAAGACCAAGGGCCAGGTCCTGCACTTTGGCCACAACAACCCCTGCGGTGCTACAGGCTGGGGACAGAGTGGCTGGAGAGCAGCCAGGAAGAAAGGGACCTGGGGCCCTGATGGACAGCAGGCTGGACATGAGCCAGCAGTGTGCCCAGGTGGCCAAGAAGGCCAATGGCACCTGGCCTGGATCAGGAATGGTGTGGCCAGCAGGAGCAGGGCAGTGATTCTTCCCCTGTGCTCAGCACTGGTGAAGCCAAACCTCGAGTGCTGTGTCCAGATCTGGGCCCCCAATTTAGGAAGGACATGGAGGGGCTGGAGTGTGTCCATAGAAGGGCAACAAGGCTGGTGAAGGACTTGGAACACAAGTCCTGTGAGGAGCGGCTGAGGGAGCTGGGGTTATTTATCCTGAAGAAGAGGAGGCTCAGGAGAGACAAGGTGGTGTCAGGGCACAGGTTGGGCTTGATGATCTCCAAGGTCTTTTTACACCAGGCCAATTCTGTGATTCTCTGAAACCACCCTTGGAGCAGTTACAGAATGAGCCTTGGGCCTCCTCTTCAGAAGGTCCAGCAGCCCAGGTCCCTCAGCTTCTCCTCACAGCCCCAAAGCCCATCCTGTCAGTCCTGCAGAGCCTCTGCAGCCCCTCCTCACTGCCCAGAACAGGGAGCCCCACAGCCAGACACAGCAGCCCAGATGTGCCCCCCTGGCCTGTGATGCCTCTGGCAAGGGAACAGCCCGAGGCACTGCAGGAGCCTGCAGACAATTCCTGCAGCACTTGGAGGATGATCCTGCTCCCCAAGGGACGTTCCCATGGTGTGATGCTGTTTACCCCCACCCTGCCCACGGCCACCCTGGGGCTGCTCACGGGGCTTTTCTCTGCTGAGCATTGGCCTGGGCGTGTTCTGGAGAGAGCCTGGGCAAGGAGCCTGGAGCCCCCAGGCCCTGGCCTGAGGCGTCAGCGCTGCCCCAGCAGTGCCCATGGCCTGTCCCTGCTGCAGCCCCGGCACTGCCACCCCCAGCACTGTGCCCGGCCCCGAGAGCACTCAGGCCCTACAGCAGCACCAGGGCCAGGAGGGCAGCGGGGCAGGGGCACGGGAGCAGCACTGGCAACACCAAGTGCTGCTGCTCCTGGGCACAGCTGCTGTGCCAGCACTGATCTGCCCCAGCTCTGCACACAGACATTGCTGCTGCAGCTCCAGAGAAGGGAACAGAAGGGGGATCTCCAGTAAAAACTCTGCTGGGAGACTGTTTAGTTCATTTAAGGCAACCAAGAGCGCAGTCCATCACTGACACTGTCTGTGGCCATAGTGAAGATGCAGGGAAATAAAATTGCACAAACCATGATCCTTTTTGTAGATATTAGAAAAGTAAAATAAAGAAAAAGAACCTCCAAAATGAAAAGAACAAGAAATATCAAAGATGGATTTTATTACAAGTGTTATGCAGAAATTAACAAGAAATCTAATGTTTCTGAAATTGTCCAGTGATCAGACTCCACACTGCAGCCTTGAGCTCCTGGTTCCTCAGGCTGTAGATGAGGGGGTTCAGGGCTGGAGGCACCACCGAGTACAGAACTGACACTGCCAGATCCAGGGATGGGGAGGAGATGGAGGGGGGCTTCAGGTTGGCAAAAAAGCCAGTGCTGAGAAACAGGGAGAGCACGGCCAGGTGAGGGAGGCAGGTGGAAAAGGCTTTGTGCCGTCCCTGCTCAGATGGGATCCTCAGCACAGCCCTGAAGATCTGCACATAAGAGAAAACAATGAACACAAAACAGCCAATAGATAAAATGGAACCAACCACAATAATCCCAAGCTCCCTGAGTTTGGAGTGTGAGCAGGAGAGCTTGAGGATGTGTGGGATTTCACAGAAGAACTGGCCCAGGGCATTGCCCTTACACAGGGGTAGGGAAAATGTATTGGCTGTGTGCATGAGAGCATTGAGAAAGCCACTGGCCCAGGCAGCTGCTGCCATGTGGGCACAAGCTCTGCTGCCCAGGAGGGTCCCGTAGTGCAGGGGTTTGCAGATGGACACATAGCGGTCATAGCACATGATGTTCAGGAGGGAATATTCAGCTGATATGAAAAACAAAAAGAGAAACAGCTGAGCAGCACATCCTGCGTAGGAGATGTTCCTGGTGTCCCAGAGGGAATTGTGCATGGCTGTGGGGACAGTGGTGAGGATGGAACCCAGGTCGGTGAGGGCCAGGTTGAGCAGGAAGAAGAACATGGGCGTGTGCAGGAGGTGGCTGCAGGCTACGGCGCTGATGATGAGGCCGTTGGCCAGGAGGGCAGCCAGGGAGATGCCCAGGAAGAGGCAGAAGTGCAGGAGCTGCAGCTGCCGCGTGTCTGCCAATGGCAGCAGGAGGAAGTGGCTGATGGAGCTGCTGTTGGACATTTCTTCACTCTGGGCATCGTGGGCTGTTGGAAGAAGACATTGACATTCTTGGACAGATTTTCAAACGCTATTTTATTAGGAATCCTCTCAAAACTATTTCTATTGTTTTGGCAGAAATTCACTAAACTTTTTTATTTTTGTATTCATGTTTGTGCTGCTGAGTTACTGCCTCATCTTCAGCATTGCTCTTAGACTTGGGAGCCCAGAGGGGAAAGAGAGCTCCCTGTTCCACAGTGCAGTCAGATCTGCAGGTCCACACACAGGTGCCCTTTGCTCATTTAATGTCCCTCTAGTTCACGATGGACACACTTAAAACACACTTGGAAAATAAAGTAAATTTTTGAAGTCTACAATTCCAAAGTTAATTTCCCTAAACTTTTTTTCTTTCCCTGTGCAGCTGGACAGGAAGGCATCTCCTTGGTTTTTCTGGCTCTCTACTGCCTGCAGTTGTGCCTACTGGGACCTGCTTCTCTCTGTCCAAGCCTTGTCCCTGCCAGTGCTCCCAGAGCCCAGCCCAGCCCTGGGGGCTCAGCTCTGCCCTGCACACCCCTCCCAGCACAGGGCACTGCCCAGGGGCAGCTCCCTGGCAGCAGGGCCTTAAGGGCAGCTCAGACAAACAGAGATGCTGCAAGCCAAGGTGCTGCTGGTGCTGTCTGTAGGCAGAGGAGGGTGAGGAGGCACTTTCTGAGGGAGCTGTGAGGCAGATCTGCTGATCCCCAGGGTGACAGTGCAGGAGTCTCAGTGACACAGACAACCCTGACAGCCCCCTTCCCTTTCCTTTAGGAGAAAGCTGAGAGCAGCCCTGGCCATGCAGCACCATCTCCACAGCAGGAGGAATCTGCCCTGGTGGGGGTCGCTCCTTCCACCTCCAACTTCTCCCCACAGTCCATGGGAGCTCCCAGGCAGGCTGAGAGCTGCCCCTGGCAGGTGGCAGATGCCCTGGCCTGGCCAAGAGCCCTCAGGGCTGCAGGAGCTGCTCTGCACGACAGCCCTGGGCACCCCTGGCTGCAGCCCCAGCTTCAGCCCCTGCAGCCGTCCCTGGCAGCAGGAGCCGTCCTGCCCTGTCCCTCTGACGGTGCCCAGGGCAGCCCCGCTCTGGAGCACATCCTCCCCCAAAGCAGAAAGGGCAGCAGAGCCATCCTTACAGTCATGTCAGTCCTGTCCTGGGTCAGCTTGAGGAGATCCCTGCAGCCACAGTCTGACTGTGTCAGGAGTGGTTAAGATTTCTCCATGAAGAAGCTCAGAATTGTCCTTCAAGTTGCTTTGAGCCTCTGTCTGCTTTACTCCTCTCATGTACCTGCAGGCACTGCCCTCAGCCCTGCTGGGCTGGGAGAGGAGCTGCTCCTCAGGAGAAATGTCTTTTTGAGCTCCTCTTTATTGTCAGCAGCTGCCTCTGTGCCAGGAGCCCAGCCCAGCTCAGCAGCACAGACAGAGCACCAAGACTCTAATGAGTTTCTTGGGGCTTTGGTGTTGTTTACATTCAAATCAGTCCCTGAGAGAGTGTTCAAAAAACTTTTCAAGAACTCAGTCATATTAGAAACTTCAATATTTCCCGAAGTTTTAGTAAGTCCAACTGAGATAGTTTTTTAACGTCAGTTCAATCTGAACACTGCATGCAGCGATGACAGGTGGGGACAACCAAGGCAAAGGTGTCTGTGATGCTGAGCAAACCTGGATGTGTTTCAGGAATGCAAAAAGCCAAGGCCTGAGTGTCACCGAGACACAAAAAGAAATCACACGCAGACAAGAGATTTCTGCAGAGGTTCTTCTGATCCAGCTCCCAGCTCAAAGGGCAGAGAGAAGAGAGATGCTTTGTTTATTTTTTACTTTTTATACACTTGTGGGTCTAGGAGAAAATTGGCTTTTTGGGGTTTCCACCCCTCAGCCTCAGTGGCCAGACGAATTGTCAGTTACAATTGTTTTCAGGTTAGAAATATGCAAACAAAGGACAAAGAATGGAAAACAAAGGATTTGTTTATATTACTTCTGTGGGAAAGGTAGAAAAACTGCTCTAATATTCTACAGTAACTAAAAGATCTGACTCCATTTATGAAAATCAAAATGCTAATAAAGAAACTCAGAAAAACCAGGGTAACATCTAACCCTTTTAACTTTAAAAAAAAGAAAAACAGAAAAAGAAAAATGAACACATTTACAAAAGGAATATATACAAATTCAATCACTGTCTGTGGAGGAATCATCAGAGTGATCACTCGAGGATTCATCCACTTGGTGGCTTTCAAGTTGATCACGGCTTCCACCTTGCCTGTCAGCTGAATTCTGCCTCTGTGGTCGCAGGTCAGGACGGACACCCTTTGAAGGCAGCCAGCGTGTCCCAGTGTCCGTGGACACACACGCATACCCACGCCCCATAGCGATTAGGTCATAGGGTCCTTCCCATTGCTTGGTGACTAAATTTCGGACCCATACCTTCGCTCGAGGCTGTTGCTCACCGTCCGAAGCCTGCAACGAGAGATGATGGTTCAAAATGACAGGATTATTTGAGTTCTGCGGCACCGTAAGTTGATTGATGGTGTACAAAGCCTTTGCCAACCGACTGTGTGGGGTTTCACCCTGCATTCCCCGTTTTTGTTTTTGAAGAACACGCTTGAGTGTACCGTGATTGTGTTCTACAATCGCCTGTCCCGTCGGAGAATGAGGGATGCCAAAGTTATGTGACACACCCCACGACTGTAGGAACTGCCATACCTGCTGCGAGGCGTAAGCAGGACCATTGTCGGTTTTCACAGCAGAAGGTATGCCAAGAACGGCAAAGGCCTGCCTCCAGTGGGCAATGACATCACGGGCTTTCTCTCCAGTGTGAGCAGAAGCCCACATCGCAGAGGAGAACGTGTCCACCGTGACAAGCACATACTTGAGCCGGCCAAACTCGGCGACCTGGGTGACATCGGTCTGCCAAAGCTCCAAGGCTTTAAGGCTTCTGGGGTTAACCCCTGCCGGCAATGGTGCACCAAGGGCGTGACAGTCGTCACACGACTCGACAATCTCACGAGCCTCAGTGGCCGTCAGTTGGAACTGCTTCTGCAGCATATGCGCATTTTGGTGGAAAAACCCATGCGATGCCTTGGCCTGCGCCAGCACGTCAGGCTGAGGCGCTACCCACGCTGGGTTAGCCAACTTGTCAGCCCTTGTGTTACCTTCCGCTACAAACCCTGGCAAGTTAGTGTGACTCTGTACATGCAGAACGTAGTATGGATGAACTCTGGCCTGAATTGCACACCACAGGGCCTTCAGTAAATGAAGCAAGGCAGGGTTACTGACCTCCTTCAAAACTGAACAACCCAATCGCTGTGCGATGTCGGCAACATAGGCAGAGTCCGTGGTCAAATTGAAAGGTTCCTGGGAAAATTTCTCAAATGCCATGACAGCAGCCTTTAGTTCAACCAGTTGGGCTGACCCATCCTCATGGCCTTCCAAAACCTGCCACTCAGATCCATCCTGCCAGGTAACAATGGCTTTTCCTGTTTTGCCTGAACCGTCAGTGAAGACGGTGGGACCTTGCACTGGCTCTTGGCTATTTTTGGGTTGTAGAGAAAGTTGAGTATTTTTGGCCACTTGCAATAGCTTGTGGCTAGGCAGATGATAAGTGATCTGCCCTGAAAAACCCTCGAGAGCGCTTTGCAGCGAAACATTGTTTGCATAGCTCCAATCAAATTCCTCCCTCTGAACTGGGAGTATGATCTTTGAGGGATCTGCGCCCATCAATTGCAAACAGCATTGCCGGCACTTGATTATCAAGCGCGCAATCAATTCAAACAGCACTATCACCATCTTATGTGGCTGATGAGGCAGGAAGACCCATTCCAAGATGTGCAGAGGATCAGTCCAATCATCATTCCATTGGCCGATGATACCTGTAGGATGTAAATCAGGAGTGGTGATGAACACAGTGACATCAATGGAAGGTTCAATGTGGTACACCTGGCAAGCCGAAACAGCTTGCTGAACCTCCTCCAGCACTTTCGTGCCTCAGGGGTCAATTCACGAGGTGACTTTAAATCAGTGTCCCCTTTCAATAATTCAAACAAGGGAGACACTTGTGCTGTGGTCAGTCCCAAGTGATGACACCTACCAGCTTCTGAGCATCATTCAGTGTCTTCACCGATTGCACAAATTGCACCTCCTGGTGACGGTTTGTCAGTTCCAGAATTTTGAACCCAAATATTTCCAGGGAGGTTGTTGTTGTACCTTTTCTGGAGCCACCTGCAGTCCATGTGAATGCAGAGCATTCAACAACTGAGGCTGTAGCCTCAGCAGCTCATCCTGGTTGGGCGTAGCCACCAAAATGTCATCCTTATAATGACAGACGTGAGCATCAGGAAACTGCTTGCGAACTCCAGACAAGGCACGGGCTACATACCATTGGCATAACACTGGGGAATTACACATGCCCTGACGCAAAACTTTCCATTGATACCGCTGTGCGGGCTTGGCATTATTTATTGTTGGTACCGTGAAGGCAAATTTTGGTCTGTCATCGAGATGCAGAGGGATCGTAAGAAAACAATCCTTCAGATCCACAATGAGGACTAGCCAGTCCGTGGGAAGCATGGTAGGCGATGGCATGCCTGCCTGCAATGTCCCCATGCCTTCCATCATGGCATTGATCTTTCGGAGGTCTTGTAGCAACCTCCATTTCCCAGACTTCTTTTTGATACAAAAGACAGGAGTGTTCCAGGGACTGGTAGATGGTTCCAGATGCCCCTGATCCAACTGCTCCTGTACGAGTTCACGAAGGGCGACTAGCTTGTCTTGAGGGAGGGGCCACTGGTTCTCCCAGATGGGTCTGTCCACCAGCCACCGTAAAGGAGGCATGGGACACTCTGTGCCCTTCATCACAGTGGCCCCAATCAAAAATCCGTTCCAAATCGCACCCCCCACGTGGCCAAAACATCCCTCCCCCAGAGGTTCTGAGCAATCTCAGTAACATGAGGCCAAATTATGGCCGTCTGTCCCTCCGGGTTCGTGATGGCCACAGGATTCTGGCTCACGTAGCATTGCTTCGTTCCTCCTAAGCCCAAGATCGATGTCTTTGCCAGGGTCAAAGGCCACTGCGGGGGCCAAGCAGCCAGGGAGAGAATGCTCACGTCAGCCCCGGTATCTAGGAGACCACGAAGGTGAATATCCGATGGCGTGGCACCAACCATGGACACGGTACACAGCGTCTCAGGACGGTCTTTGGTCAGGACAGCAGTCCAGTGCACTCGAGGTGGCCCTGTAGAGCCGAAGCCACCATCACCTTGCGACCGGTCCTCGGTTCTGGAAACAGAAGACTTAAAAGGAACAAGTTGAGCAATTCGTGTGCCTTTTGGGATAGTCAAAGGGGGGGGGTGGGTGTGGAGACCATTGCGTGAATCTGTCCCGAAAAATCCCCATCAATCAGTCCCAGGTGCACCATGATACCCTGAATGGTGGCACTGGACCTCCCCATCAGGAAGGCACTCATGTCATCACCCAAGGGACCAAAGGCATCCAGGGGAACCTTGTGTATTTTGTCCGAATCAATCACGACAGACTCGGCTGTGCAGACATCAACACCTGCTGAACCACGGGTGCTGGCTGTAAGCCTGCTGAGCAGATCTCCATTGGTTGGGGCTGAGGCAGAGACATTTGTGTTGGCACGTGTCTCACTTTCGCGCTCTGCATCGCATTTCCCGAATTGCCCAACGGCTGACCATTCACATGCAGTGTCGCCTTACACGCATTCGCAGCGTGATTCGGCCTTCCACACCGTGCACAATGAAACAAGACAGCCATAGGCTTCTGTGCCTTTCCGCTCCGTTTCTTCCTGGCCCTAGCACCCCACTGCTGCTGTTGCACCCCTTGGGGAACGACCCAAGCAGGCTGGACAGCAGCAGCCACAGACGGCTGCACGGCCGCAGGCACGGCCGGCTGGACCGCCGTAGCCACCGTCGGTTGGACAATCGTAGCCACGGCTGGCTGCACAGCTGCATGCACGGCAAGCACCTGTTGGCTGGAAGGGGATATCTTTGCACAGGCCCCAACCATGTCCGACATGGATGGTTCCCTGGGAAGTGCCTCAATTATCCTCTTGCAAGCAGCATTACAGTTGCCCTGAGCAACGGACTGAATCATGAGCTTCCTTGCTGCCGGATCACTCACCTGCTTCTCAACCGCAGCAGTTAACCTCCCTGCAAAGCACAGGAAGGGCTCATCAATACCCTGGACGATAGTCGCAAAGGGCTGCTGTGGAGTAGCCAGCAGTAAAGTCTGAACCAGGGCTGCCATGCCTGTCTGCTGGCACTGCTCCTGGACCAAGGGCTCATAACCAGCCTGTCCTTCGGCCCTGGTATAATTGCCTGTTCCCAGTAGCATATCAATATTAACCATACGCCTAGGATCTCCTGGACCCAGTGTCCTATTCCGTTCCACCGCTCTGACTGCCAACTGAGTCCATCTATTCTCAAAGAAGTCATAATCAACCGGTGGGAAAAGGGCCCGAGCCAAGCTCCGAATGTCAAAGGGCGTCAAAAGACTGGCATTAAAAGAACGGAGAACCTGCATCACCTCGGCTGAGCCCAAACCATATTTCCCAACTACATCATGCAGTTCTGTCAAGGCCTGCCAAGCCAAGGGTTGATAGGTGTTACGAGTAGCACCCTGAAGGACAGGAAAGGCCTGAAGACCCTCAGATGAAGCAGCAGCACCCACCCTATCCTGCCCTGTGGACCCCACAGGGTCAGAGGCAGGCACTCGACTGGGAACTAGCTGAACATCAGACACGGCAAGTCTAGCACCAGCATCAGCATCTCCACTTAGTCCTTCAACCTTAGCCTTTACTTCGCCCCAGAAATTCCCGCGGTCTCTTGGCCTTGCGGTCACCTGACAAGGGGGTAGCGTCCAGACTGTTGACAAAGAGCCAACAGCACGAGAATTTCTGCCCTTGTCAAAGACCGGCCGCATTCCAGCCGTGTCCCCGTCCGCGCTGAACTTAAACACCTCGCCGCCCGTAGCCGCCGCTGTAACGCTCGCAGTGGGAAGCAGGGGCGGGGTCGGACCAGCCGCTGGCGCCCGGCCCGCCGCATCCGCAGCGGAGCTGGTGCCCGCACCGGCCATCGGAGACTGGTCTGACGGCTCTGCGGCGGGCACACATCCCAGCATGGCTGGGGAGCCTGTGTTGCATTCAGGCGGAGGCAGCGACCGCACCTCCTTTCCTGGCGGAGCCGCATCGGTCCCTGCTGGCAGCTCCTTAGAACTGGCCACATCAGAGCCTCTCCCCGCCCCGCGAGCACCGCCTGCAGCCCATGGGGCTGGTGCGGGAGGCGGAGTGTCCAGAATCCCCCCAAGAAGGGGTCCCGTGGGGGCCCAGGAGCCCGAAGCCCCCCCACCCCAGAGCGGGGTGAAGCTGTCAGCCTGTGCAGGGAGGCGGCGCCCACCGAGGGACTGACCGAGGCTCTGCCTTCGGCAGCGTCCCCGCCCTGCGCTGCTGGCAGCACGGGGGCAGAGGCCGCCGACACAGCCGCCTCCAGGCTCAGCCCAGGCAGCAGAGTGGGGAACTCCACATCGCCCGACCCCATAGGATACGTAATGGTTGTGCGGCAGAACAGACAATGCACAGTGACCGAATTGCGGCCAGAAGACAGGGGAGCCCGCTTTTCCGGGGCGCCCTCACCCACCAACGCCGGAAAGGCATGGAGAGGAAGCGGCCCTGCCCCGCTCCGGCGGCTCTGCTGTGCGGGGACCGGCTGTACCGGCCCCAGGCTCGGCAGGGCTCTGCCCCCCCTCTGCCCGAGACCCGCGCCGGAACCCGAGGGGGGGGAACTCCCCCGCACAGGAATGAGGGAGGAAGGGGGAGAATCCACATGACAAAGCAGCTGAAATTCAGATTCCGGGTCTGACATAACGACCCTGCCCCCTCCCAGCTCTCCGTCCCGCTTCGGACTGCAAGGAGTTGACTTAAATACAGCTCTCTCAAATAATTTCAACTGCACTAAGAGTTCCGCAATGTCTTCATCGTATTATCAAGGAAGTCTAACATACAGTCCCCCAGGAGACGCCACTCCCATCGACTAAGCACAGACCCTGGCGTGGGAAAGAACCCATGCCGCCTGCCCCATGCAAATACATCCTGTAGTCCCTCCTGGGTTACCTGAGCATCCTTCCGCTCCAAGAGATCTCCCCAAAGTTCCAAAACTAAAGAATCCTCCATGATAAACACAAACAGGGAAAAGGAGAAAGGAAAACCTCACCAAACTGTTCACCCACACTCGGGGTCACCAGATATCACCGAGAAACACAAAGAAATCACACGCAGACAAGGGATTTCTGCAGAGGTTCTTCTGATCCAGCTCCCAGCTGAAAGGGCTGAGAGAAGAGAGCCCCTTTGTTTATTCTTTTACTTTTTATACATTTGTGGGTCTAGCAGAAGATTGGCTTTTTGGGGTTTCCACCCCTCAGCCTCAGTGGCCAGACAAATTGTCAGTTACAATTGTTTTCAGGTTAGAAATATACAAACAAAGGACAGAGAATGAAAAACAAAGGATTTGTTTATGTTACATCTGTGGGAAAGGTAGAAAAGTGCTCTAATATTCTACAGTAACTAAAAGATCTGACTCCATTTATGAAAATCAAAAGGCTAATAAAGAAACTCAGAAAAACCAGGGTAACAGACATGAGACCACAGTAAAGGTGGAAAGAATCAAAATTACAAAAGGCACAAACAATGGCTTTTCTTTGTGGATGACGCTGAAAAACTAAAACACATGAAAAAAACTCCCACAATCAAACCAACAAGAAGTATCAAAGATGACTTTTATTACAAAGGATTTGCACAAACTGGACAGCAGTTCAATGTTTCAGAAATCGTCCAGTGATCAGTGTACACACTGCAGCCTTGAGCTCCTGGTTCCTCAGGCTATAGATGAGGGGGTTCAGGGCTGGAGGCACCACCGAGTACAGAACTGACAGGGACAGATCCAGGGATGGGGAGGAGATGGAGGGGGGCTTCAGGTAGGCAACAAAGCCAGTGCTGAGGAACAGGGAGAGCACGGCCAGGTGAGGGAGGCAGGTGGAAAAGGCTTTGTGCCGTCCCTGCTCAGAGGGGATCCTCAGCACGGCCCTGAAGATCTGCACATAGGAGAAAACAATGAACACAAAACAGCTGATATATAGAGAAGCACTTAGCGCAATGAGCCCAAGTTCCCTGAGTTTGGAGTGTGAGCAGGAGAGCTTGAGGATGTGTGGGATTTCACAGAAGAACTGACCCAGGGTGTTGCCATGGCACAGGGGTAGGGAAAATGTATTGGCCATGTGCATGAGAGCATTGAGAAAGCCACTGGCCCAGGCAGCTGCTGCCATGTGGGCACAAGCTCTGCTGCCCAGGAGGGTCCCGTAGTGCAGGGGTTTGCAGATGGACACGTAGCGGTCGTAGCACATGATGGTCAGGATGGAAAATTCTGATGTCATAAAAAAGGCAAAGAAAAAGAGCTGCACAGCACATCCTGTGTAGGAGATGGTCCTGGTGTCCCAGAGGGAATTGTGCATGGCTTTGGGGACAGTGGTGAGGATGGAGCCCAGGTCGGTGAGGGCCAGGTTGAGCAGGAAGAAGAACATGGGCGTGTGTAGGAGGTGGCCGCAGGCTACGGCGCTGATGATGAGGCCGTTGGCCAGGAGGGCAGCCAGGGAGATGGCCAGGAAGAGGCAGAAGTGCAGGAGCTGCAGCTGCCGCGTGTCTGCCAATGGCAGCAGGAGGAAGTGGCTGATGGAGCTGCTGTTGGACATTTGCTGTGTCTGGCGGTTTCAACCTTTAGGAAGCAAGATAGTGATGTTTGAGGGGAGATTTCTCATACAAGAGTCAAACCCCTTTCCCACAGACCATTCCCTCTCAATAAATACCATCCTTTTTTCTATGTCTAGCATAACTTCCTTCATCTTGGTTGCTGGCGATTGTTGCTGGCCAATACTCAAGGAGGAGCCCGACCTCAAGAAGAAGGATACCCTGGAGTTAGCCCTGACCCCCAGTCAGTGCAGGGGAACAGTGAGGGCAGGGGCCAGTCCTGGTGTTTGAACTTGGACAAAGAATCCCCTCTTAAGGCGCAGCAGCTGCTCGGGTGAAGGGATGGGGATTGCAGGAGGCAGAACAAGAGATTCCGCTGCACGAGGGGAGAACAGGGGGTACAGTGAGGCAGGAGGATTGCAGGAGGCTTAGTGCAGACTGAGGGGAGCTGCTCTGTCCCTCTCTCCTGTTCCCAGCTGTTGTGGACTTGCTCCTTTCTGAGCTCCACTCCCCTGTTAACCTGGAAAGCCAGGAGACACTGCTGAGAGCAGAGGGATCCCTGGCACACAAAGTGGCTCCTGCCTTTCCCAAAGTCAGGGAGAGTCAGCTCATTCCCAGCCTGCCCTGCCCAGAGCTCCCCAGGGCAGAGGGAGCTGGGACACCCCATAGCTGTGCTCAGCCTGCACAGGAGGAGCCCAAGGGCTGGGCCTGAGCCTGCAGCTGGAACTGCCATTCCCAGAGAGCCCGTCAGCAATGCCAGGAGCACCTGGGCAAGGCAAGGAGAGAGAGAGCTGGGCCCTGAGGAAAAGCCTTTCCCTGCCCAGCCCTGCCCAGCCCCTGCCAGGCAGCAGCAGTGCAGGACAGTGGCCCTCAGGCCCTGGTCAGCAGGGAATGGGCACATGGCAGGAGAGATGCCCTTCATCTCTGGGGCTGCTCTGCCGGCCCAGGAGGGGACTGAGGGCCCCGAGCCCCCGGGCTGAGGGCTGTGCTGGCTGCGAGGGGACACAAGAGCTGTGCTGCTCAGGGCAGTGTGTGCCCTGCAGGGCAGGGCCGGCAGGTGCCACATCTCCCCTGCAGCAGGGCTTCCCTCAGCACTGCCTCCCTCCCTCCCTGCCCACGCCTCTGCTGCTGGAGCTGTCCCAGCCCGAGCTGTTCCTGTGGCCCCGGGCTCCTTCCCTGCCAGTGCTGCCAGAGCCCAGCCCAGCCCGTGGGCCAGCTCTGCCCTGCAGCTGCTCGGGGCTGCAGGGATTAAAGAACAGCTCCCCCAGGCCTGGGCACCATGGAAAGGGGATGCTGGATGGATCTGGAGGCTGGGGAGATGGAGGCACTTGCTGAGGTTCCCAGGAATCCTCGTAGTGATGGTTTAAGAGCCTCAGTGCCTCCCCTGCCCTGCACAGCGGAGTTTCCAATCCGATCAATCTGAGCCAGTGAAAACTAGGAGAACAGATTCAGGAAAGAAGAGACTCAGGTAGGAAACTCCTGTCCTGAATGAGCTCATGACAACTCCCCTCAGAAATGACCTGGGCATGAGCTGGAGCTCTGAGCAGCCCTGGCCCATACAGCACCCTCTCCACAGCAGCAGCACCTGCCCTGGCAGGAGTCACTCCTGACACCCACAGATCCCCTCCACCATCCATGGGAGCTCCCAGGCAGGCTGAGAGCTGCCCCTGGCAGGTGGCAGATGCCCTGGCCTGGCCAAGAGCCCTCAGGGCTGCAGGAGCTTCAGCCCCTGCAGCCATCCCTGGCAGCAGGAGCCGTCCTGCCCTGTCCCTCTGACAGTGCCCAGGGCAGCCCCGCTCTGGAGCACATCCTCCCCCAAAGCAGAAAGGGCAGCAGAGCCATCCTTACAGTCATGTCAGTCCTGTCCTGGGTCAGCTTGAGGTCTGCAGCCAGAGACTTACTGTGTCAGGAGTGGTGATGATTTCTTCATTAAGAAGCCCAGAATTAAAAATATATAAAGACTTCTCCGTGATTAATCTGGGAATTGTCCTTCTAGTTTCTTTAAGCCTTTGTCAGCTTCACTTCTCTCATGTACCTGCAGGCAGTGCCCTCAGTCCAGCTGGGCTGGGAGAGGAGCTGCTCCTCAGGAGAAATGTCTTTTTGAAGCTCTTCTTGCTTGCCAGGAGCTGCCTCTGTGCCAGGAGCCCAGCCCAGCTCAGCAGCAGAGCAACAGCACAAGGACTTTAATGATCCTCTCAGGGCTTTGGTATTGTTTACAGTTGTGTCAGTCCTTGAGAGTGTTTAAAAAGCTTTTCTAGGACTCAGAGCTTGAAACTCCAAAGTTTCTTGAAGTTATAATGGGTCTCACTGAGGGAAACGACTGAGAAAGTGTCCCCAAGTTCCAGCTGGAGCAGAACACTGCAGGCAGTGATGACAGGTAAGGACAAACAAGGCAAAGGTGTCTCTGATGCTCAGCAAACCTGGAGGTGTTCCAGGAATGCAAAGTGCCAAGGCCTGAGCCCCAGCCCCTGCCAAGGCAGATCCTGTCCCTCCCTCAGTGCTCAGGGCTCTTCCCGGGACACTGGGATGTGGGGATGTGCAATGCCAAGGGCAGCACCATGGGGCGGCCCCTGCCAGGCTGCTGAGCAGGGACAAGGAGGCAGTGAGGCCCCAGGCCTGCCAGGGTCACTTGTCTCCTGCTCATGGCTCAGGCCCAGGGCCAGCAGCCATGGCCCAAGTGCTGCAGGAGTTGGCTGTGTCAGGGCCTTTCAGCTGCTGCCCATCCCTGTGCCCTCTCCAGCCCAGGCTGTCCTACGGTGTCCATGCCCTGCGCCTCTGTCCCTGCAGGCTGTCGTCATCCCCCAGCTGCCCCACCTCGCTGGCCCCTTCCTTTGCTGACAGCTCTGTGTCCTGCCTGCCTCTGCCTGGGCACAGCACACAAAGCCTTGGGCTGCTCCAGGCTCCTTCTTGGGGATGTGTTGCACCACAGCCCAGCCCTGGGACAGAAATTCCTTTCTATCTGTTCCCAGCCTGGGCATCTCCAGTTGCCATTTGCATTAATTTTTTCCTTTCTGGCTTTTATCTGCTAGTTCAAAAGGATCCACTATCTCTGAAGCCAGCCTTCATTTCCACCCAGGGTTCTCTCCTGCTGTCCTCAGTCTCCCTCCACTGAGCAAAGAGCTTTAGGCCACAAACACCTGGACAAGAAGGATGGTTCTTTTCTATAGGAAGGAAGCCACAGAACCCCAGGGTTTGAAGGCAGATTGGAGGCACTCACTAGAGGCCAAGGAAAGGCCCAAGCTGTCTGTCCTTACAGCTTTTGTCTGAAAGGAACCCTTGGATACATGGGGAATTCTGGAGATGGAATTCCATTTCAGCTGTGGGTGTCTGGGCCAGAATGACAGTTCTTCTCCACAGGAAGGGAAGAGCAGAGACCCAGTGTTTCACAGGCAGATGAGAGCTGGCTCTCAGGAAGCCATGGGAACGTAGACAATTCTGTCAGCTTTTTTTCTGGAAACTATCTTTGGATTAAGGAATTTTTGAGGCAGATTCCCAGCTTTGGCCATAGATGCCTGGACTTGAAAGATGTTTTTTCCATGGGAAGAGAAGCATGGTCCCCCAGTATTTTGAAGGCAGATGAGGGGTGGCCCCCAAGATGCCAAGGCCAGCTGGAGCGGTCTGTCCTGGCAGGTTTCAAGTGGGAACAATCCTTGGATATAATCAGATTTGGAGGTAGAATCATAACTTTGGTCATGGGAACCTGGAGGAGAAGGACAGTTCTTTCCCACAGGAAGGAAAACACAGAACTCTAGGGCTTCAGAGACAGATGAGGACAGCCCTCAACATGCCAAGGTCAGTTGGACCATTCAGGCAGCCCCCAGGAGGCCAAGCCAACCAGACCTGCTCTATGCTGGGCTTCTGCAGCATCAAAATTGTCCATTGGTTCCATGAAGCCCCGTAGTATCAGAGCAGATCTTTGTTTCCATGAGGCCCAGAAATATCACAGTGATCTCCTTGGATCCACAGTGTCACAATGGCCCCTTAATCCATGAGACCTGGCAGTGTCACAATGGTTGCCTTGGTCCTATGAGCCCCTGTGATGACACAATGGCCCCTTGGTTCCATGAAGACTCAGAGTTCCAGAATGGTCTCATTGCTCTCATGAGGCCCTGCAGTATCACAATGGTCTCCTTGGTTCCACAACGTCCTGCAGAGCCCCTTGGTTCAGCCAGGTCTCAGAGTACCATCATAGTCGACAGGATTCCATGAGGCCTTACAGTGTGACAGGGGCACCTTGGATCCCTGAGGCCCTGAAGTATGGAATGGCTCCTTGATTCCATTGGGCCCTTCACTGTTACATGAGTTCTTAGTTCCGTGGAGCCCTGTAGTGTCACAATGGTCTCCTTGGTTCCATGGTGGCACAGTGGCACAGTGGTCCCTCGGTTCTACAAGACCCCAGAGTGTCACAATGGCCCCTTGCTGCCATGAGGCCGTGCAATGTCACAATGGTCTCATTGGTTCCACAAGGCCCTGCAGTTCCACAATGGCCCTTTGGTGTCACAAGGCCTTGAAGTGTCATCATAGTCTCAGTGGGTTCCCCTGCCAGATCACGATGGCCTCCTTGGTTCCATATTGCTTCACCGTGTCACAATGGTATCCTTGGTTCCACAGAGGCAGAATGTCCCCATGGCCTCACGGCACCTCACATCATCACTATGAATCTCTAGATTCCATGAGGCCCTGCTGTGCTACAATGACACCTTGGTTATACAAGGCCCTGCAGTGTCCCATTGGCCCTGTGGTTCCAGTGGGTCCTGAAGTGTCCTAATGGTCTCCATGGTTCCATGAGGCTCCACAATGTCACAATGGACTTTTGGTTCCATGAGATTTCGTACTGCCAACAACAGTCTCCTTGGTTCCACAGTGCCACAAGGGACCCTTTGTTCCATGAGGTTCAGTGGTGTAACATGGACACCGTGATCCCATGAGGTTCTGCAGTGTCACAATGGACTCCTTGGTTCTGCAGCCCTGCTGTGTCACAATGGACCCGTAGTTCCATGAGGTTCCGTAGTGTCACCATGGTCACTTTGGTTCCACAAGGCCTTGCTGTACCACAACGATCTCTTGGTTCCATGAGGTTCTGTACTGTACACAGATTCTCCTTGGTGTGGGAGGACAGATTGTAAAGAGAATAGAGATAGTGCTGAAGGCAATCTCACCCCTGATAAATTGCAGCTGTACTAATTCCCAAGAGTGGGAACAGCTTTGCCCTTAATAGATCACAGCTATGTCCAATGAGAGTGAGTGTTATAACACAGTGGGTGAGCTGGGCAAGAGTCAGTTGGAGTCTGCAGGCTGTGCTCTGAGGAAGAAGGGTCAAGAAGGTGTGTGAGGGACGGGCAGGGTCAGGCAGTCATTCAAGGGACAGGAAAGAGTTAGCCAGTCCTGCAGGGGGAAGAGAGAAGAGCCAGAAGGCTGCGTGGAGCTGCCTGTGGGTAAGGTAAAGAGGGAAAGGTATAAGAGGTTTTAGATAATAAGAGACTGACACCTGTGTCAGTCATGACTTCACTGTCAACTGGTGCCCCCTATGAGGACTGGGCAACAATGAATGGTGACCACGACGTGATCCTGGCAGATGACTACAGACCAGTGAGACGGTGGAGCTCAGCTGAGCTGAGCCAGGTGGATCAAAAGCATGAAGATCAGAGCAGGTGAAGAGAGTCTGAAAGCAAAGTAGGGAGACCTGAGAGCTGAGAGAGAGTCCAGAAGAATTGCAGCCAGGTGGACCTGAGAGCCTGAAAGCAATGTAGGCAGGACTGAAAGCCCAAGTCTGAATACCTTATGAGACAGTGACCCCAAGATACGGCCCCAGTCTGTGGGATCCTGTGGTGGCACGTGCCAGTGTTCACAGCAGCACTGTGTAGCTAGAAGTGCCAGCAGAGCTTTGAGAAGTTGGAGTGAGAGCTGCACAACAGAAATGTAAGAAAAGCTTGGAGTGACAAACTAAGAGGAAAAAAAAAAAAAAGGAGCTGACGGAACTGAAGGATAAGAAACATCATGAAAATGAGTTTAGAACTGTACGAGGGAAAGTGTTGAAAAGAACTATACAAGAGGGAGAGTTAACAGCAAGTAGAGATAGAGATGTTGCTTTAGCCAACAGAAGAACTGAAATTGCAGAAGACAAAAGCAACAAAAAGTGAAAAAGGAGGAAGAGAATTTACTGAAGCAGCAGTGGGAGCTAGAGACAGATTAGTTTTATTATTCAGTTCAACGTGTTTATTTGCTGGTGAAACATACATATTGTATTCAAAAGTTAAGGTTCCATAGGCATAGATATCAGTAGGCATAAGGACAAAAGCTAATATCCCATGTAAGAGAATGATGTTCTATACTGTTAAGAACAAAACTAAACCAAAACAAACTAAGAAGAGAGGGTTAACAATTACTGAGAAAGGAACAGAAAAGGTAGTTCTGCCACTGTAAACTTTCACTCTGAGTCTACATTTCAAATAACACAGTTGTCCCATCTGCAGGAGGATTTCTCCTCAGGAGAAATGTATTTCTGAAACTTTTCTTGGTTGCTAGGAGCCTGGCCCAGCTCAGCAGCACAGACACAGCACAAGACCTTTAATGAGCCTTTCATGGATTTAGTATTGTTTACATTCAACTTCATCACAGAGAGTATGTTCAAAAAACTTCTCAAGAAATGAAAGCTAAATTGAAACACTGAAGTTTCCTAAAGTTTTAATGGGTCCCACAGAGCAACCCAACTGAGGAAAGTTTTCCAAGTTCCAGCTGGAGCAGAACACTGCAGGCAGTGATGACAGGTGGGGACAAACAAGGCAAAGGTGTCTCTGATGCTGAGCAAACCTGCATGTGTTTCAGGAATGCCAAGGGCCAAGGCCTGAGCCCCAGCCCCTGCCAAGGCAGATCCTGTCCCTCCCTCAGTGCTCAGGGCTCTTCCCGGGACACTGGGATGTGGGGATGTGCAATGCCAAGGGCAGCACCATGGGGCGGCCCCTGCCAGGCTGCTGAGCAGGGACAAGGAGGCAATGAGGCCCCAGGCCTGCCAGGATCACTTGTCTCGTGCTCATGGCTCAGGCCCAGGGCCAGCAGCCATGGCCCAAGTGCTGCAGGAGTTGGCTGTGTCAGGGCCTTTCAGCTGCTGCCCATCCCTGTGCCCTCTCCAGCCCAGGCTGTCCTACGGTGTCCATGCCCTGCGCCTCTGTCCCTGCAGGCTGTCGTCATCCCCCGGCTGCCCTACCTCGCTGGCCCCTTCCTTTGCTGACAGCTCTGTGTCCTGCCTGCCTCTGCCTGGCCACACAAAGCCTTGGGCATGAAACCAGGAGGGTGAATTCAACTTTTACTGTGCTTTTGAAATTTTAGCATGGGAACAAGGCATGCAGGGCCTGCTTTCCCATCAAGAACACTTGGAGGGCAAGTGGAAGACATCTGCCTCAAGAGTGCAGTTGTAGAAAAAAAGAAGTGAATCTGGGAAGTTTTGGTGGGTTTTATGGTAATGGCTCATGTAGCTACTGTATATAATTAACACTCATTTAAAATGACATGCCCATGTAAGGTATTGAATTATCACACCTCAGACCTCAAGCCTGATAAGTGATGCTCTCTTAATTGTAAATTAGTTTTATGGATCCTTATTCTGATATTTCCGAGATTTGGTTACAGCAGGGCCTCACAGATTCAAGGAGTCTTCTGTGACACCACATAAAAACCAAAATCCTTTTTGACACAGCAGAACCACATGGAAACAATGGTCCATTGTGATACTGCACATCCAAGGAGACCATTGTGACACTCTGGAACCTCATGGAGCCCAGGGGCCCTTGTGACACTGAGAAACCTCATGGAATCAAAAGTACAGTGTGAAAGAGAAAGGCTTCACGGAACCAGGAGTCCATTGTTACACTGTGGGGCTCTGTGGAACCAAGGGGACCACAGTGACATTGTGGGGCCTCAAGGAACAATGGAGACTCTTCTGACACTTTGGGACCCACTGGAACCAAGGGGCCATTATAGCATGGCAGGGCCTCATGGAATCAAGGGGGCTACAGTGAACACTGTGGGTGTCCATGAGATGAAGGGACAATTCTGAAACCATGGAACCATTGTGACACTATGGGGCATTGTGGAACCCAAACTCCACTGTGACACAGCAGGGGCTCAAGAAACCCTCGAGGCCATTTGTACACTTTGGGGCCCTGTGGAACCAGAGGGCCATTGTGGAACTTCAGAGCTTTATGGAGCCAAGGGGACCATAGTGACACTGTGGGGCTCAATGGAACCATGGGACAATTAAGGCACTGTGTTGTACCATTGAACCAAGGAGAAAATTGTGACACTGTAGGGCCCCATGGAACTAAGGATTCATGGAATGGCATGGGACCCCATGGTACCAAATGTACATTGTGACATTGTGTGGCCTTGTGGAATCCTGGAGACCATTGTGACACTTTGAGGCTTCATTGAACCAAGGGGCTCTGCAGAACCTTTGGAACTTAGGAGACCCTTCTGACATTGTGAGTCTCCATGGAACCAAGGGTCCATTGTGACACTGTGGAGGAGACTCCTGTGACAGTGCAAGGTCTCATGGAAGCAAGAGGGGACAACTGTGAGGCTATGGACCCCAATGGAGGCGAGGGGCCAGTGTGACACACCTGGGCCTCATGCAGCCAAGGGGCCATTGTGATCCCGAGGAGCTCAATAGAACCAAGGGACCACTGCGACACTGCAGGACTACACGGAATCATTGAGAACTTAGTGACAAGCTGCAGCCTCATGGAACCTAGGGGGCCACTGTGTCATTGTGTCATTGTGCAGCTCATAGAACCAAGGAAACCATTTTGACACTGAAAGGCCTGGTAGAAGTAAGGGGCCAATGTGGCACCTCAGAAGAAGGGAGACCATTGTGACATTGCAAGGCCCCATGGAATCATGGAGACCATGGTGACACTGCAGGGCCCCACAGAACCAAAGGACCATTGTGACCCTGCTGGGCCTCATGGAAGCAAGGGGCCATTGTGACACCTCAGAAGCAAGGAGAACATTGTGACACTACAGGGCCTCATGGAACCAAGGGGAGATGGAACAAATCTGTGTAGTTTGGCCTCCCGGGGGCCACCTAACAGGTCCAGCTGATCTTGGAATGCTGAGGGCTGCCTCTCATCACCTGGAGCAATGGTGTCTTGTGCTCTCCTTCCTATGGAAGAGAACCATGCATCTTTCCAGGTGCCCATGGCCAAAATTGATATTCCCCCTGAAAAATTCGTTATATCCAAGGGATTTCTGAGACACAAGCAGCCAGGACAGAGAGCTCTGCCTCGCCTTGGCCTCTGGTGGTCACCTCTCATCTCAAGGAAGCCCTGAGGAAAGGATTTGAATAGTTTGGACTACTGGAACATCAAGGTGTCTCTCATCCTCTGAAAAATCAGATGCTCTTCTGATCGTATGTGATTTTTCTTTCTCATTGTGTATTATGCATGAAATACTGTTTTAAGATAAAAAAAAAAAAATTCTCATCACTCTGACAGTGTTCTCTGACACAAAACACCCCCTCTAGATATGGATCCAGGTCACCTGGATAAGCAAACACAATAAAGAATGCAGCAGGAATGATTTGTCTCTTCTCCCATCTGTCCCATCTCCTCTGGAGCTGGAGGTGCAGCCCCAGCACTTGGAGGGCTCCAGGGGTTACAAGCTCAGCTCCCACACAGACAACCTGTGGACCCTGGGGTGCTTTTCTTGGCCCCTGCATGCTCACACTGGCTGAGATGGACACTGATGGTTTCTGTGCCAGGCTCTTTCAGCCCAGCCCAGCTCCCTCCAAGCTCTGCCAGCTGCCCTGAGCTCTCTGCAGCACCAAGGGCCTCTCCCCAGCACAGCCCAGCCGGCTCTGGCCCCACAGCTCTGCTCAGGGCAGGCTGCTCTGGGCAGGGGCCCCACGGCCTCAGCCCCTCGGAAGGGCACAGCAGCAGCTGCAGCTCAGAGAGGGCTCAGCCCCAGCCATGGGGGAAGGTGCCTGGCCAAGGGAAAAGGAGGCTCCCTGGGTGCCCTGCTCTCCTCTCCAGGACATCCTGAGAGCTCTGCAGCCCCTGCTGCCATCCCATCTGCCCAGGCCAGCACAACAGCCCCGGCCTTGTGGCCCTCAGGAGCTGTTCCTGCTCCAGGCCCAGGGCCCATCCCAAAGCTGGGGCAGCCAGAACGCTGTGCTCATTTCTGTCCATTCATGACATGATGAGGATAGGTCATCAGCAACCTGGTGGTTGTAATGAATTTTACTTTTCCAGAGGCCTCTTCTTGATCTCTTCAGTTGAGAAATTTATTGACAAAGGCTCATTAACATTTGTTGAAAACACCAAAACTTGACAAGCCCCCGGGATTCATTCAAGTCTTCAATTCTTCTGTGGTTAATTAGAAGTTTCTGCAGTTTTCAGAAGTGTATTCAAAGTGAATACACTTCATTAAAAACAATGAAGAGTAGTTGTTTTGTCCTGGTTAGGTTTCTTTTCCTGTTTATAGATTGATATCAATGATTCCCAGTTGATATTGATCCCCAGCACTTCCTAGTCCAGTCTGAATAGATCTGAAAATCCAGACCATTCATGGCTGACAATCAATCACACTTTGTCCCTACCCCCACCCCACCATTTCCCTCATCCAGTCCCTGGGACTCAGAGCAGCTGAGGAATGGAGTCACATCCAGGGGTGTCCCCAGGGCTCAGGACTGGGGCCAGGCCAGTTAAATCTCTTGATGGATGATCTGGACGTGGACATCGAGGGCACCCTCAGTCAGTTCCCAGTGAGCCCAGGCTGGGTGGGAGTGTGGCTGTGCTGGAGGGCAGGAAGCTCTGCAGAGGGATCTGGACAGGCTGGAGCCATGGGCCCAGGACAATTGGATGAGGTTCACCAAGGCCAAGGGCCGGCTCCTGCCCTGGGCTCACAACCACCCCAAATCCCTGGCTGTGCCCTGCTCCTGATCCACACAGCCTGTCCTGTTCCCTTCATCCCTGCATTGCCAGGGACTTTCTGGGACAAGGGAGCTCTGCTCTGGGTATGGAGGGAGGTGCAAGTGGGAACCAAAACTCATCAGGTTTGTGTCCTTTGGGGGTCAGGAACTGGTGGGACTCAGAGGCACAGAAAATGTCTCTTCATTGTCAACAAAAAAAATGTGAACACAATACAATTTAAGAAACTTTGAAACTCTTCCCTCATCAATGTGAGCCATTCCAGCAACATCTGACATGTTCCACAATTAACAAGGAATTTCTATATAAACCCAATTTTAGATAAAGATGATTCAGTGATAAACACAGTTCAGTTGTTGAATCAGGATGCTCTGCATGAAGTGGGGATAAAACAGCCTGAGCAATTCCTGATTTGCAAAGCTGTCAGTGGTGGATGGAGAAGGGGTTCAGGCTGCTTTTCGTGGGGAGGAAATGCTGAAACTATCCTGACTCATTTTATCTCCTCCAGTCCTGGCTGAAGCTCCCCTCCTTCCCCTTCACCCATTGTCTTTTGTCTCCCACCAGGCCCCTGGTGAAGAGCCTGGCTCTGTGCTCTCCATCACCTCCTCGGTGGCACTGCCAGGCTGGGATGAGGAGCCCCTCAGCCTTCCCTACTCCAGGTGGACAAGCCCAGCTCCCTCAGCCTCTCCTCACAGCCAAAGGGCTCCAGCCCCACCTTGGAGCCCTTCCCTAACCCTGCTGCAGCTGCCAGACATCTTTCCTGCCCTGGGGAACCCAAGCCAGGCCACAGTGACCTGGATCATGCACGTCCTTGATATCCTGGTCACACAGCCCAGCCCCTTGTCCCCGTGTCAGGCTCTGGGGGTTGATTTGTGGAACATCCATGGTGAAAATGTAGCTCCAGGTGCACTGGGGGGATTCTGGGGGACAGAGGACCCTGCTTGGCATGAGCAGCAGGGGAGACTTCTCTGGGAGGGAAATGTGAGTGGGGGCCAGGGCGGAGTGACCAACACAGTGATCTCACACTGATTAGTGTGTAATGTCGCAGCCCCTGTGCTGTCACAGCCCACCCCATTGTGTCACACACCTGCCCTGTGCTGTCAAAGCCTGCCCTCTGATGTCACACAGCCACTCTGTGACATCGCAGACCCTCCTCTATTATGCCATAGCTGATCAATGATCTCATATAACCCACTCTGTGATGTCATAGCCCGGTCTGTGTGCAGTTACTGATTTGGGCCTATAAAAGCTGGACCCACTTTAACAGTGTATTTGGAGATCTCATCTATGGATGAGATCTCACCACTCATCACAGAATTTTGCCAATTACTGGAAAGGGTTCTCCAGATCCTCGCTGTGAAACAAGGCTCCCCAGTGACTGCAGACTCTGGATGATGGCAAAGTATTTAGGCAACTGGTGATGTATCTTTCTCAATTCCAGTCTTTCTCTCATCTACTAATGGTTAGGTTCATTACTTTGCTTACTTTTTCTTGTTGCTAAAGCCACGTCTGTAGTTTCGTGGATTATATAATTTTACTTATGTGTTGCCTTTATACTCATAGTAAAATAAGATCATTCTTTCCATTGGTGCCTGTGTTCTTTAAATTACCTCTCTCAATTGGCAGAACACTTTCTAATAGTCAAACTGTGTGAGAAACTTTCTACCCAGAGCAGGCCTGTCTGTGCAGCCCCACAGGTGCCACGGGCTGTGCAGGAGCTGGCAGAGGCTGCCCAGCAGGGAGGCCATGGGGCACAGAGCCCCAAGGCTGCTGTGGGCACCACGGCACAGGGGCCGTTCCCACCCGCAATGCTCCTGTCCTGCCCTGGGCCTGCACAGGGGCTGTGGCACCATGGCTGGGCCAGCGCGGCACAAAGGGGCCACGCAGCCGCTGCCGGGGCTGACAGCAAGGCCAGGCACAGACAGGGAATTGCTGGGCATTGCCTGGGCTGGGCAGGGCTGGCTGTGGGAAGGGCAGAGCTCAGCTGCCCTTGGTGGCTGCAGGAAAAGTCCAGAGCCCAAAAGCCTCCATGGCTGTGCTGGAGACCAAGGCTGGAGGAGGGAAAGGCAGGGCTGCTGTGGGATGGGGAGGGAGATTGAATTCCAGCAGATACTGATGTGAGGCTTAGAAAGGCTTGGAGAGAAGAGAAACTTCACATGCCTCAAAGGGGATGTTAACAGATGTAAAACCATCTCCACCTGCTGAGCACACACAATGCTTGTTCTTCAAAACCCTCTGGCCCATGGAACTGCACGATGCCCATTGTGTAAGAAGGAGAATTGGAAAACGACCAGCTCCAGTTGTGACAACTTCTAACAGTCCAGCAGGCTGTCAGGTGTGACCGTGGAATCACCAGCCACCAGGGACCACCAAAGAGACCCCCAGGAAAGAGAATATATCTGTGAATGGGAGGGAAAATATGTTACTGATCTGAGGAAAATGGTTATCATATATATGTTTATTCTGTGACAAGCACGGAATATGTATATAAAATACAGGCTGTTAGCAGGAACTTTCTTGTATTCAGAATGCACACCTTTGGGAGGAGCAGTTCCCCCTTGTGCATCTGGCTGAATAAAGAATTCTGCCTCTTCCTGCTCCCTTGGTGTTAAGCAGTGTGTGGGATTTTTTTGGCTTTTGGGGTTTTTTTTTGTTGGGGTTTTTTTCTGATTTTTGGTAGCAGTGTCACAATGGACCCTCGATTCCATGGGGCCCTGCAGTGTCACATAATGCTTTGTTTCCAGGATGCTCCATCGTGTCGCAATGGTCGCCTTGGTTCCTTGGGGCCACAAAGTGACACAATGGCCCCTTTGTTCCATGAGAGCCTGCAGTCTCATAATGATCTCCTTGGCTCTGCAGTGTCATATTTGGACTCCTGGTTACATGAGACCCCAAAGTGTCACAATGGATCCTTGTTTCCATAAGGTCTCACTGTGTCACGTTATTCTCATCAGGTCAATCACAGGCTGCACAGTGTCCCAATGCCCTACTTGGTTCTGCAGTTTTAAAACGGCCCTTGTTTCCATGAGGCCCTGCAGTGCCACACTGGCCCTTGGTTATACAAGACCCCACAGTGCCACAAGGATCCCCCTGCTTTCACGAGCCCCTGAAGTGTCATAATGGCCTCTTGGTTCCTTGAGACCCCTCAATGTCACCATGGACCCCTTGGTTCCATTGGACTCCCCTGTGTCACAACGGTTCCCTGATTCCACAAGCCCTTGCAGTGCCACAATGCTCTCCTTGTCTCGATAAGGCCCTGAAGTGTCACAATGGCCCCTTGGTTTGCAGTATCCCAAAGGACATTTGGTTCCATGAGGCCCCTTGGGGGTACAATGGATTCCATGATTTCACAAGGCCCCTCAGTGTTACAATGGTCTCTTTGGTTCTGCAGTGTTCAAATGGTTGCTTGGTTCCTTGAGGTCCCAAAGTGTCACAATGGCCCCTTGTTTCCATTGGACACCCCAGTGTCACAAGGGTCTCCTTGGTCCCACAGTGTGACAATGCACCCTTGGTTACAGGAAGCCCTGCAGTGTCACCATGGACATTTGCAGGGCTGGAGCACCTCTGCTCCGGAGCCAGGCCGAGAGAGCTGCAGCTGTTCAGCCTGGCTGTGAGAAGGCTCCAGGGAGACATTAGAGCCCATTCCAGCACCTAAAGGGGCTTTGAGAGAGCTGCAGAGGGACTTTGGACAAGGGCCTGGAGTGACAGGACAAGGGGGAATGGCCATGAGGAGAAGGAGGGCAGGTTTAGATGGGATATTGGGAAGAAATTCTTCCCAGTGAGGGTGGTGAGGCCTTGGCACAGGTTACCCAGAGAGGCTGCAGACTCCCCACCTCTGGAGGTGTTCAAGGCCAGGTTGCATGGAGCAATCTGGTCCGGTGGAAGGTGTCCCTGCCCATGGCAGGAGATTGGAACTGGATGATCTTTAGGATTCCAACCCAGGCCATTCCATGACCCTAGATTTGCCCCTCCATTACCTCATTTAGCAGCAGGTTGACATGTTCCTTTTGCAGCCATTTACTGCAAACACAGCGACTGAATTAACTTTGATCTGGATGTTGCCTGCAGCCTCCATCAGCTCCAGCTGAGTTTTGGCTTTCCTAAGCACATGAACACGCCCTAAGGTCACATTTCTGAATTCCTTCTCTGTAGCTTGTCCTCACTTCCACCTCCTGGTGGTTGTGTTGTGGCTCATCCCTGTCATTTATCCCTGAGGCAGCACAGCCCCCCTGCCCAGCACAGGCCCCACATTCCCCTCATCAGACACGGGACAGCACAGGGTGTGTTTTGGGTGGGCAAATGGTCCCCACCAGAGTGTCCACACCAGACCTCAGTGTCCAGTTCCAACACGCACATCCCATGGCAGGGTTCACAGAGAGCCCTGCCCTGGAGTCTGCCAGGGGCTGGGTGAGGAGGGAGCCTGGGACAGGGTGGCTGAAATCATCAGGAGGAAGAAGATAACCACTGAACAAATAGACCAATAAACTAGGGTGAGTTCCCAGGTCTGGAAGTGGCTGCTGGAAGTGGCTGGAGGGATGATCAAAGACCTGGGGCACCTTCTCAGACTGACCATGCCACCAAGGCCACAGACCAACCTCCTCAGTGCTGCACCTGCCTGTGTGAGATCCCTGCCAGGGGACTGGCACAGCCCCACACACCTGCTGGAATGTGTCCTGGCCCTGCAGAGTCACACAGCTCAGCTGACGTGGGTGGGTTTTATCTCCTGGGAATTTCCCAGTCTCGCCCAGCTTCTGTCCAGCTCTGCCCACCTCCCCTGCCCTAACCCCAGCCCAGCCCAGCCCAGCCCAGCCCAGCAGCACATTCAGAGTGAGCCCCATGGCAAAGCTCTCTCTGGGGTGCTCCAGCATCGTGTGTACTTGATATGGGGAACATTAATGGATATGAAAATGCAAGATTTTAGCAGCAGCTTTTGGTGATTTTGTAGAAGTAAAAAACCAGGTTGTACTGAGAACACATAGAAGATTAGCTAATAAACTTGACTGCTAGGTAGTTATTAGGTCCAAGTCCAATAGGTAAGATATAAAATGTTGAAACTTAGCAAAGCAGGATTTTGGTATTTGTCAAAAATCAATAAAGCAGAACTTTGTGGCTTGGGAGCCAGCAAGAACCAGGCTCATGGTTTGGCCAGAACCAACTGACCTGGGAACTAGCCAAATGCTTCCTGTGCCTGCCCAGAAGGAGGGGCCAAGAGGAGGATATTGGGACAAAGACTAGTTACTTCATCAGAAGATGCCAACCCATGACCACCAGAGGGGATTCTGCAGCTGCAGAAAGATCTTCTAGCTAATTTTAATATGCAGCAAGGCTAGGCAGAGCTAGATAATGAATATGTATAGGTTTATTGTGAAATTTAATGCATATACTTCAAATGCATAATACCTCAAAAGATAAATAAGCAAGAGAAAGTCACCAGAGCAAGCATGGTTTGTAGGAAATGTCCCCCCATGTGTCCCAGCTGGAAATAAAACATTCCTGCTTTAGAATTTTCTGATTGTAAAGTTCTTATTCTATCCTTCACTTGGTGACCGCGAAGGGACTTCTTTGTCTGGCTGCAGAAGCTCCCGTCTGGGTGGACACTCCAAGGCGCACCCCAGATCTTTTCCAGAGGGGACTCTGCTCCCTGGCCGCTCCTGCAGGGAATAAACAAGGACATTCCACGTGTCAGAGAAGGTATATTTAATTGACTTTTAAGGGGACCACCCAAGGCAAATCTATAAGCTGGAAACGTCTGCACAAGGTTCAGTATTTGTCAGAGTCATCTGGTATAGTAATTTCGTAAATCTGGAAAAAGAGGATTCCTGTTGACCACACTGGGTGGCCCCTGGCAGATGTCAGGGTAATCTGAGCAGAAACCAAGGTATTATCAGTATTATTTATTATTTGGTTGCTATACCATAAATATCCTGTAAAATTTGTTTGTTTTAAGGTTTTGTTAATAGTGATTAGAAGAAGGCTTTCTGTAAGATGATTTATGTAAGGTGATTTATGTGGGATGAAAAGCCGGTGATATATGCTGTGTGGGATATGTGGTTTTGATGTAGTGCCTTTTGAAAGGATTTTTGAAGTTTTTGCAATAGCTGTGTTCATTAGTGTGGACACACTTCCCTCTTGTGACAACCAACTATAATTGCAGTCCTTTGTTGTAATACCTGTATTCATTTTTGTGGAAACACTTCCCTCTTGTGACACCAACTATAACTGCAATTGAGTTACTGTTCCTGTATTTGTGTGATTGTGTGATTGCTAAGTTTGAACATTTGATTGTGTGAGTGAGATGTGCCAGCAGACACAGAGTGAGTGCAGAGCCCTGATCTGCGTTTCCTTCCCTGGGTGACCGGAACGGCCAGAGACAGGCAAAGCGTGGGAATGCGGAGTGGGAGCACAGGAGAGTGTGCAGTGTCTGAGCGTGCTGTGCCTGTGTGTGTGGTGATTACTGTGTGTTTTATGGTGTGTTTTAACTGTGGCTAGATGAGTGGAGAGAACTCTTCTCCCTCAGTGGTTTGGACTTGACTTCTGGGAGTTCTTGAATTGAGCATGTTGCTGGCTAAAAACCAAAATAAATGAACAGGTTTTATTAGAAGGGGTGTATAAGACCCATGCAGGAAGGCTGGTAGCCTTGGACTGGGAGCAACCAGCAGTAGAGGATCTGGATCTTCCAAGAGAGAGGAACTGGATAACTTGTTTTTGTGGAAATTCCAGGACAATTAGCTCGTTGAGAGAGTGGCATCCCGTGTGGGTGTTAATGTAGTGTAAGATTTGTACAAGGCGTTGGTATTATTTTTATGCAAGGCAACAGAGTGTATGTACTTGGGTGTGAACAAGAACAACACCTTAGACATGTGGATTTGGAACCTGAGATCTTAAAGTTTGTGTGTGGAAAGTCACATTTAGTACCTGAAACTGGGGGATTCCACCCCTGCAGATCCACTGGTTATAAAAATGAAGCTAGGAAAAGAGGCAGAGAAGGTGAAACTCATGGTGGATACGAGACCAACATATTCAGTTTTAAATAAAGCTTTACGGCCAGTGGGGAATGACAATGTTATAGTGAAGGGGTGTCCTGGTTTGGGGCAAATTTGGGAAGGAATCTCGGAATAGGGTCCCTCTGGGAAGGAAACTCAGTTGGCCCCATCCCCAATTGGTCTGGGAAAAAATCTCCTTAGAGAAAAGTGGAAAAAAATATTTATTTAACAAATGCCCACAAGCAGAAAGAATTAATAATATGAAACATTAAAAACTCTCACTGCCCTGAAAAGAGAGGGCAAAATTGGGGAAAGTCCTTGCCACGGGTTGTAGATCTGCTTACTTCATCTCTTATCAGTCCCTCTGATGCTGGAAAATGCCATCCTGGGCCCCGGTGGGGTGAAGGTGCTGAGCTCCTGGTGCTCTTCTGGGGTTTTCAGCCCAGACCAGGTTTAAACAGTCCCAAGAAAAAGGAAAAAACATCCAGGGAACTTCTCCGCCTCTAAAGCTAGCTAAAACTAACTAAAAGCACAGGAGATCTCTGTCCCGCTGTCTGTCCATTCTTCAGATGAACACAATCCAGGAGCCGGAATGCAGAGGAGTGAGTGCAGTTTCTGAAAACAAACTTGGCCCTTCTCTGTCTCCCTGCCTCGCTCTCAGAACCAGGCTTAAAGGCACAGAACACAATATCCAACACAAACAGAACAGAAGACTGGGGATACAAGCATCATAAAGTCACCCTAGGACAAGGGGGCAACTGGCCAGTCTAAAATAGCACATTTTTGAAAGCCATTAAAATATAAATATGGAAAACAATGGGGCATCCGTAAGGTTTTATGCATGCCTAACTCCTAGAGTCATTCCTAGGGAGAGATTTATGAGAAAAATTATTGGCAACCATTTATTTAAAATTGGGAAATTACTTTGGATGTAAATGATTCAAACTATGTAGCCTAGAGTATGGGCTTTCAATACACCAGGGAGAGCAAAAAATTCACCCCCCGTACAATTCAAACTTAAGGACGGGAAATAACTAGTCAGAATCAAACAGTATCCCCTGGGAAAAGAGAATAGGGAAAGAATTAACCTGATAATTGAAAAATCCTTACAGTTGGGGTTGCTAAAGGAGTGTCAGTCCAATTTCAACACTCCTACCTCTCCAAAAAAGCTGATCAGTCATATCGAGTCATACAGGATTTACGAGCTGTCAGCAGGATAACTGAGGATCTTTACCCCATAGTGGCAAAGCCATACACCTTGTTGACGTGTTTAACACCAGAGTTAACTTGGTTTACCGTTCTAGATTTAAAGGATGCCTTCTTTTGCTGCCCTCTCCATGAAGCCAGACAGAAATTTTTTGCATTTGGATGGGAAAACTCAGCTCACATGGACAGTGCTTCTGCACAGGTTCAAAAATTCACCCACCTTGTTCAGAGAACAATTTGCAAAACACTTAGAATCCTGGGAAGCACCGCCAGGAGAAGGGAAATTGTTGCAGTATGTAGATGACATCCTAATAGCTACTCCAACAGAAGAGGGGTGTGTGGCCTGGACAGTAAACATTTTAAATTTCCTGGGGCTTCAGGGGTACAGAGTATGAAAGAAAAAGGCTCAAGTGGTAAAGCAGAAGAAGGTGATTTACCTGGGTTATGAGGTCAGTGCTGGACAACAGACTTTGGAAAAAGAGTGCACAAATGTAATATGCAAAACCCTGAAACCCCAGACAATAAAGGAATGGAGAACCTTTTTGGGAATGATGGGGTGGTGCAGATTATGGATCTACAATTACAGACTATTTGTGAAACCTCTGTATGTGCTCACTGCAAACTGAAACAAAGACCTCCAGTGCACAAAGGAAGCCATGCAGGCCTTTGAACAACTAAAGGAAGCTCTCATGTCAGCTCCAGCTCTGGAACTTCCAGACATGAGTAAACCATTCTTTCTCTTTTCCCATAGAAACAGGGGATTGCCCTGGGAATACTGGCACAGGATCTGGGCCCATATCGAAGGGCAGTTGGTTACTTTTCTAAGCAGCTGGGTGCAGCAGCCAAAGGACAGCCAGGTTGCCTTAGAGCTGTCACAGCTGTGGTGCTGAACATCCAAGAAGCACGCAAGTTCACCCTGGGCCAGAAAATGACTGTGCTAGTGTCTCACACAGTGTCTGCAGTGTTGGAAGTAAAGGGAGGTCGCTGGCTTTCCCTGTGGGATTGCCTGGCTCTTTCCTGCTCCAAGGTCAGAGTGAATAAAACTCAGGAGACATTCTTTTTGAAGTCTCACTCTGACATTTATTATCCCTAGATATTGCAAACACACGAGATGTGAGCTCTCTCTAACAAGTGGAGAAAGTGAGCTAAAATGGTGTCTATTCAAGGCTATTTAAGTCCCAATTATCCCATAAACAGTTGACATCTATATTATTTATGCTCCTGATCCAGTTATAATCACCCAAAACACGCAATGCGGATTTCTTTCACCCAGTTACAGAAAACCACCCAGATTCGTGAACAAGAAGGAAGATGAAGGTGAAGAAGGACAAAGACAACACCCAAAATCCTCCAGTTTGACTCACATGCACTGAAACCCCAAACACTAAGTTTATAGGACTCCAACATTTCCCTTCAGCAGTTCCTGAAATACCAAGCTATCATGATAGAGCAAGATAATGTAGAGACAGTCGTAACTAACATTGTCAACCCAACTTCTTTTCTCAGCGGAAATCAAGGGGAGCCGGTACATCATGACTGCCTGCAGACTATCAAAGCCACTTATTCTAGCTGCCCAGATTTGAAGGACACCCCTTTGGATGATGCAGAAACCTGGGTCACTGATGGGAGCAGTTATTTACATTGTCAGTGGAAAGCGACATGCTGGGTATGCTGTTACCACCTGCAGAAAGGCTTTTGAATTTGGACCCTTAGCAGCAGGTACCTCTGCACAAAAGGCCAAGATAATTGTTTCAACCCGTGCCTTGGAATTAGCAAAGAAAAAGAGAATCAACATCTATATAGACTCAAGATATTCATTTGGGCTTGTACATGCCCATGGAGCCAAGTAAAAGGAAAAGGAACTGTTGAATTTGCAGGGGAAGAACATCACACATGCACAAGAGATAATGTGACTATTGGAAGCAGTCCAGATGCCTGAGAAAGTTTCAATCATGCACACTAAGGCACACCAGAAGGTGAGCTCAGAACCGGAGAAAGGAAATGAGCTGGCAGACAGAGAGGCAAAAGAAGCAGCAAGAGCTGAGATAACAGTAGAAGGAGCCTTGATTCCAGATGGTCGGATTTCCCCCAAAGGTAAGCCAGCATATAATAAAGAAGACAGAAAACTAATTAAGGGCCAAGGGAGAACATATAACCAGGAGGGATGGGCTGTAGCAGCAGAAGGGAAGCTAGCTATCCCCTCCCATTTACTGTGGTCACCAGTAAGGGAAGAACATTAGAAAACACATTGGGGAATTGATGCCTGGCATAACTATTTAACTGAAAAGATTACCACTGCCCAAGTGACTCGACATTGTGATTTTTGCCTCCAGACTAAACCCAAGAATACTCTCAGCCCAAAACTTGGGCAAATTGGAAAAGGTCATGGGCCCAGGAAGCAGTGAAAATTTGACTTTTCAGAACTTCCAAGAAAAGGGGGGTATCGATATTTTTTGGTACAAACCGATACCTTTTCAGGGTGGCCAGAAGCTTTCCCCACAAGGACTGCTAAAGCTCGAGAGGTAACAGCATCCTCAGAGAGAGGACCACATTTTATTTCAAAAATAGTGTAGCTAGGGATTATTTATCCTGGCTTCAATCTTTCCCACTGGCATTGCTGAGAAGTCAGACTAAACCCAGAACAAAAGAAAAGTTCAGTCCTTTTGAAATGCTTTATGGAAGGCCATATAGGGTACAGAAAGGAATATCCTCCCAGACTGGGGAGGAATCACTGACCACCTACCTGGTGGCCTTGAGTGAGCAACTCAGAAACATTGAAAAACATGTGGCTGGAACTCAAAGCAGAGGGCTGGATGGGCCAGTGCATTGTCGGGGGATTTCCCTGACATTCAGGTGGTTTTAGAGTCTTTCACCCTCTGCACAGCTCTGTGCCAAACGGATGGAAGAGACGGAGTCTTCAAGTTCTGATTTTTCAAGGTTGCATACTTCGTTTATTTCTCTTATCTAACGATTTTCTCAGTGCCCAAGCAGATGTTCGCAGCTGCTCGGGCATCTGACGACTCCTCCCGAGCTGGGCTGTCGTTATCTTTTATACTAATTTCTACGAGTTCTTTATTTATCATTTCTTGCCAATGCCTGTTACTAATACTAAACAGGTCATCTCTACCTTGACCCAATCTCTTTAAACTACTCTGTGCCCACATCACTGCTGGAATGGAGTGAGGGAAGAAGAAAGAAGAAGCAGGAGACAGCGTCCCAAATCCTCCATCTTGCCCCCATTCACTTCAATGCTAGAAACCTAAATCTACTGTTTCCTCACCCTGTGATGAGCTAAACTCCAATCTTTCACACTCTTGTGGCCTGGAATCCCTCCCGCAGTGCAGGAAGCCTTTCCCATGGACTGAGATCAAAGCCAGTGTCCCTCTGAGCTCTGGGCCGGGGTCCCAGACCCCCCTGCCCAGGTCCCTGACCCTCCAGGGCAGCCAAAGGAGTGCCCTGGACTCCAACACATCTCTGCTGTAACCACTGAGAGCTGACTTTTCCAAAGGCACTGGGGCACCTCTCTTCAGCTGATGATCAGTGGGAAGTGAGGGCTTCAGTCCTTCAGGAGCTGTTGAGAGGCACTGTCGGCCCCCTGGGAAAGAGGAGTTTGGTGCTGGGATTTTGCTCAGCTGGTGTTGCAGAGATATTCCTCAGGCTCTCAGCTGTGCGGTTTCTGGAGCGGGGTTTGAGCAGTCACGACTTCCTCTGGCCCTGAGCCGTTGTGAGAAGCCAGAAGAGAGAGAGCAGCTTTCCTTGGCACACGCTCCAGAGAAAGACTGGAAAGGAGCACTCTGTTGAGGATAAGCGTCCCTTGGGTTGGGCAAAGCTGGGTTAATTAGGTGAGAGTCTGTGAAAGAAGAGGAGAGTACAGGTTGTATTAGCTCTGCTGTTGCCTGGTACCGTATCTTAAATTTAGGGAAATTATGCCTTTATGATTTTTATGGTTCCCTCTTTAGTCTTCCCTTTTCTTATATCCCACAAGAGACCAGGGTGTGTGGTTTCGACCCTAAATGCATACAACGCTTGTCTTACAGGTTTGTAAACCCCACTGCTGCGTTATCGAACCCAGAGAAGGAGTGATCCCTGCTCGGGGGGCAGTTCCTGTGACTGTCACAGCAACCCTGGGTGACACTGGGGTTTTTGATGATGTTATCCAGCTGTTCATCGGGAACACCTTTGGAGCACCCTCATGCGCCAGGCTTTGGGCACTGGCACCACAATTGTCGTAGACAAACCGTTCACCCCGGAGCTCAGCTTGGGATACCAGTTCGGGTAGGAGATCTCTCTGCTCTCACCTCTCCTCCTGTGTCAGCAAGAGGCAGTTTTCCTGTAGTCCAGCTCAGGTAGATCTCTCTGCTCTCACCTCTCCTCCTGTGTCAGCAAGAGGCAGTTTTCCTGTAGTCCAGCTCAGGTAGATCTCTCCGCTCTCACCTCTCCTCCTGTGTCAGCAAGAGGCAGTTTTCCTGTAGTCCAGTTCAGGTAGGAGATCTCTCTGCTCTCACCTCTCCTCCTGTGTCAGCAAGAGGCAGTTTTCCTGTAGTCCAGCTCAGGTAGATCTCTCCGCTCTCACCTCTCCTGTGTCAGCAAGAGGCAGTTTCCCTGTAGTCCAGCTCAGGTAGATCTCTCCGCTCTCACCTCTCCTGTGTCAGCAAGAGGCAGTTTTCCCGTAGTCCAGTTCAGGTAGGAGATCTCTCCGCTCTCACCTCTCCTGTGTCAGCAAGAGGCAGTTTTCCTGTAGTCCTTCAGGCAAGATCAGTGTTCAAAGCCCTGACTCCTTCCCTGAAGGCAGAGATTCCTTTAGAAACGTGTGGTGGGCAGTTGAACATTGCTAGATACCCTCGAAAACCACCGAAAGGGAAACCAGGTGCTAAATTGCCACTGAATTGTCTCGAGTTCTAGCACGTTTATGTCCTCACTTGATCAAGCAATGATCTGCTGGCTGCCCTGGAACAAAAGGTTCCCGAAACGGCGCCTCATGAGTCGGTCCCTCCGTGTGGCTGAGGGACCAAGGGAGGATGGCATCACCCTTCCCTTCCCTTCCCTTCCCTTCCCTTCCCTTCCCTTCCCTTCCCTTCCCTTCCCTTCCCTTCCCTTCCCTTCCCTTCCCTTCCCTTCCCTTCCCTTCCCTTCCCTTCCCTTCCCTTCCCTTCCCTTCCCTTCCCTTCCCTTCCCTTCCCTTCCCTTCCCTTCCCTTCCCTTCCCTTCCCTTCCCTTCCCTTCCCTTCCCTTCCCTTCCCTTCCCTTCCCTTCCCTTCCCTTCCCTTCCCTTCCCTTCCCTTCCCTTCCCTTCCCTTCCCTTCCCTTCCCTTCCCTTCCCTTCCCTTCCCTTCCCTTCCCAGCTGGCACCTCCCAGGCGGGCAGGGGCCCCGGGAACAAAGCGACAGGAGGGTGACAGCCCCTCCGGGAAGGCAGGAGCGCGCAGAGCAGTTCCAGAGGCAGATGGAAACTCGCTGCTTTGTGTGGGGACTGCGCCGCCGCTGCCGCCGCTCCCTCGCGCTGCTCGTGGGCTCTGCTGCTGCCCTGCCCACCCACGACCGCCCTCGTTTTCCCACCGCCAGCAGAGTTGGCGAAGTTCACGTCGAAACGGTTTCTGATTGCAAAGTGAAGTTTGTGCAAAACCAAAGCTGCTACGAACGAGAGAGGCCCTGCTCCCCTGGGTTCCTGTCCTGGAGCAGACAGATGATTTTTAGCAGCTCGCTGGGATCATCCAGAAACTGCCCGTGAGTCGGCTTTCAAAAAGGCCTGCAATCATCCCCCCATGCACGAGGGCCCCAAGCGCAGGCTCTGGGAGATCCAGTAACCGTTTCATGCGCAGATTAATACAAAATACAGTAAGAGTACGAATCACCCCAGAACAAACATTTTGGAGGAAAACACCGGGTCCTGTGAGCCTCACCTGGAAAATGCTACCTTACCATTTTAAACGTATTTCTCTTTGCAACAATAACATCAGAAGAGCAGCTTATCAGACGCTGTTCCTGGCCCACGTTAAGAGCTGGAAGTGAAGACGGTCTCCAAGCTATTGACAGCTCAGACTGCTCGTTGGGTGCAATTTGATGACCAGGGAAATAGCTGCTCTCATCCTCTTTTCCATCCTGGCTTCCATTCGTGCCTCCTTCCCTGTACTCGTCGGTTCAGACTGACAAACGGGCGTCACCGTTTCCGTGGGCTCTTCTGGAAGGTGGGACGTAACAGCCCAGCTGAGGAGGAGGAGGGCCAGAGCACCTCAGCCCCCAGCAGCCCCAAGGCCGAAGATGATTCCCAGAGCCCCAAACGCACCCGCCCCGTGTTCGGGCTGGAGCCACCGTCGATGGACCTGCAGCCAGGAGAGTCTGTGGACACGGTGCTGCGGGGCTTCTCCCGTGTCCCCACCATGGGCTGAGCCTGGGGAACCATCAGATCCCCTCCCCTGGTTTGTTCCACAGTCCATTGACTGGGGGAAGGAGCAGAGCCCCTCAGGGAACTGGTTTAAGACCAGACGTTTCTGTGGTGGCACCCGCTGCTTTCCTTGCTGGCCGCCATCAGACCAGTGAGGCTTTATTGTGATCCCGCAGCCCCCAAAACGCAGTGCTGATCCCAGAGCAGGGATGGAAGGACATACTGCTCTTTTGGGGCAGTGTGGCACGTTTAGTCATCAAAGAAGGGCGGAGAACAAAGTTACACTCAGACTAGAAGCCCAAAAAAAGTGAAATAAACAAGCGCCAAGCGGTTTATCTGGAGTAAGCACGGAGTAAAGCGGAAGCCACGCGAAGGGAGGGAGTTTCTCACAAGTGCCTTTTGTGGCTGTCGGGGCGCAGTGCTACAGACAACGGAGTGCAGCACAAACAAGCTGCATGAGAGGAAGAAAAGCGGGCAGTGAGCGCAGCTCTGTGGCAGGAACAAGGCCCGTGGCGGGTGCTGGAGGCCCTGCCACCACCCACCGGCGACAAGTGACTCCTGCACGCAGGCGCTGCGGGATTACGTGAGGGGTGAAGCTGTCATCGGGACAGGCAGCGTGACGAAGAAGGTGAGAGAAACAATCATTACCTGCGAGGGTAGAAATACTTTCTCCGCTGTTGCTGACTTCTGGACGGTGTGGATGAATGTGGACGAGAGATCTCTGAAGTTAGGTTTTAGAAGAAGAGCTTTATTGTGTGGGGTCTGAGGCCTTGCTCGGAGCCGCCAGGCGCAGCTCTAGCATGGCCTTGGAAGGTGGGGGTAGTGAGAGATAAGGAAATTCCAAGAGCAAGAGGTAAACAAAGAGACAAGAAGAGAGGAGGAGAAGAAGAAGAAGAAGAAGAAACAGAAGAAGACGAAGAAACAGAAGAAGACAAAGAAGACGAAGAAGAAGAAGACGAAGACGAAGAAGAAGATGAAGACGAGGGCGACGAAGAGGAAGAGGAAGAGGAAGAGGAAGAGGAAGAGGAAGAGGAAGAGGAAACAGAAGAAGAAGAAGAAGAAGAAGGAGAAGGAGAAGGAGAAGGAGAAGGAGAAGGAGAAGGAGAAGGAGAAGGAGAAGGAGGAGAAGGAGAAGGAGAAGGAGAAGGAGAAGGAGAAGGAGAAGGAGAAGAAGAAGAAGAAGAAGAAGAAGAAGAAGAAGAAGAAGAAGAAGAAGGAGAAGGAGAAGAAGAAAGGCCCACTCCCGCAGCCCCCTGATAAGGGGTCTCGAGGTGGGCTGTAACAGGGTTGTTCCATTGGGGTTACAGATACTTGATACTTCGGGGGGGGTTACATGTGTGGGATGAATTATACATTGGGGGTTGTTTTCCTGGGCTTCCAGCAACTAGGACATTTCAAACATCAAAACTTACTTTCAATTCTATGTCAGTTAAAGGTTTCACATTCTCAGACTCTAAACAATCATATTTATAGGGCTTTCTGGCTTCATCCTTCCCAACACGCCGGGATGAGCACGGACACTTGTGTCTGCCAGGGGTGGTGCAGAGGTTCTGCAGCCTGTGGGAGCTGCTGGGCACCTCCGGCACTGGGGGCTACAGGCACAGGGCCCAAATGCTTCTGGCCCAATGCTGCTGTCCCCCTTGCCCCAAAGGTGACACTGAGGAACATTCAAGAGAGGGGGCTGTGAGATCACAGAGTGTCAGTGATGTCACCGGGGATCCATGCAATTTCCCAGAGGGGGCTGTGTCATAGAGGCACCTCTGTGGCTGTGTGTGATAGAAGCAAAGTGCAGCTGTGAAGTCAGAAAGGGACTGTGAAACATCACAGAATGGGATTAGTGAGGCCATAGAGTGGGCTATGACATCACAGAGTGGGTTATGTGAGGTCATCAAGCAGCTATGGCATAATAGAGAGGACTGTGTGCCATCAGAGAGTGGCTGTGTGACATTGGAGAGCAGGCTTTGACAGCACAGGGCAGCTGTGTGACATCGTACAGCAGTCTGTGACATCCCAGATAGGCTGTGTGAGATCTCTGTGTCGGTCACTCTGTCCTGGCCCCCACTCACATTTCCTCCCCAGAGAAGTCTCTCCTGCTGCTCGTGCCCAGCAGCATCCTCTGTCCCCCTGGGACCCCCCTTTCCCCCAGCACTGCAGCCTCCCCCAAGGATGTTCCACAAATCAACCCCAGAGCCTGACACAGGAACAAGGAGCTGGGCTGTGTGACCAGGACATCAAGGACGTGCATTATCCAGGTCACTGTGGCCTGGGTTGGGTTCCCAGGGCAGGAAAGATGTCTGGCAGCCTCAGCAGGGTTAGAGAAGGGCTCCAAGGTGTGGCTGGAGCCCTTTGGCTCTGAGCAGAGGCTGAGGGAGCTGGGCTTGTCCAGCCCAGAGCAGGGAAGACTGAGGGGCTCCTCATGCCAGCCTGGCAGTGCCACCAAGGAGGTGATGGAGAGCACAGAGCCAGGCTCTTCACCAGGGGTCTGGTGGGAGATAAAAGACAATGGGTGAAAGGGGAAAGAGGGGAGCTTCAGCCAGGACAGGAGGAGATGAAATTAGTCAGGCTGGTTTCAGCATTTCCTCAGCAACAAAAGCAGCCTGAACCCCTTCTCCATCCACCACTGACAGCTTTGCAAATCAGGAATTGTTCAAGCTGTTTTATCCCCACTTCATGCAGAGCATCCTGATTCAACAACTGAACTGTGTTTCTATCTATCACAGAATCATCTCTGTCTAAAATTGGTTTTGTACAGAAATCCCTTGTGAATGGTGGACATGTCAGATATTGCTGGGATGTCCCACATTGCTGAGGGAAGAGTTTCAATGTTTCTTAAATTGTATCATGTTTACATTTTTCATTTTTTATGTTGTTGGGGGTTACGTTTTCCTGTGCAATTTTTCCCCCCCATAAGTTGCTAGGAGACTAAATATTGATAGTTAAAGGATGCTTGACCTGGACAAAAGGGAGTTGATCACTTAGTTTAGGGGGAAGAAAAGGCTCCCGCGAGCTGAGGGTGGGGGGTTGTTTTTTCGGCTCTCGGTTTTCCAGGAGGAAGACGGTCGAGCAGCTGACTGGTAGCTGCGTGGACTCCATGGTTAACGGAGGGGTTCGGTCCTGAGAATTCTATCATCTGTTGGAGCGCCCAGGAATTCGGAGTTTTTTCGCCTGCCCTGCTGGATTTTGGGTCAGCCTGGGTCCAGCCACTGTAGGTTCTCCGGCACTGCTCACTTCACCTGCCAGGACACCCCCCTGCCTGCTGGGGACAACGCGCCATTTCCAATCATCAGCACCGGAGTTTCCACCGTTTGCACTCGGGGTTCTTGGTTCTGTTTTACTATTATTATAATTGCTGTTGTTGTTTGTCTGTCTGTCCTGTTATATTTACTAGTAAAGGACTGTTATTCCTTTCCCCATAGCTCTGACTGAAAAGTGTTTTTTTTAAATAATCTTCCAAATTATACTAATTTGAAGGGAAAGATATGAATTCCCCATTCCTAGAGAGGCCTGCCTCTCTCCCTAGCAGATACCTGTCTTTTTTTCAAACCAAGATACATGTTGACAATGAAGAGACATTTTCTGTGCCTCTGAGTCCCACCAGTTCCTGACCACCAAAGAACACAAACCTGATGAGTTTTGGTTCCCACTTGCACCTCCCTCCATACCCAGAGCAGAGCTCCCTTGTCCCAGAAAGTCCCTGGCAATGCAGGGATGAAGGGAACAGGACAGGCTGTGGGGATCAGGAGCAGGGCACAGCCAGGGATTTGGGGTGGTTGTGAGCCCAGGGCAGGAGCCGGCCCTTGGCCTTGGTGAACCTCATCCAATTGTCCTGGGCCCATGGCTCCAGCCTGTCCAGATCCCTCTGCAGAGCTTCCTGCCCTCCAGCACAGCCACACTCCCACCCAGCCTGGGTTCACTGGGAACTGACTGAGGGTGCCCTCGATGCCCTCGTCCAGATCATCCATCAAGAGATTTAACTGACCTGGCCCCTGTCCTGAGCCCTGGGGACACCCCTGGATGTGACTCCATTCCTCAGCTGCCCTGAGTCCCAGGAGTTGGATGAGGGAAATGGTGTGGTGGGGGTAGGGACAAAGTGTGATTGATTGTCAGCCATGAAGGGTCTGGATTTTCAGATCTATTCAGACTGCACTAGGAGGTGCTGGGGATCAATATCAACTGGGGATCACTGATATCAATCTATAAACAGGAAAAGAAAACTAAACAGAACAAAACAACTTCATTGTTTTTAATAGAGTATATTCACTTGGAATACACTTCTGAAAACTGCAGAAACTTCTAATTAACCACAGAAGAATTGAAGACTTGAATGAATCCCAGGGGCTTGTCAAGTTTTGGTGTTTTCAACAAATGTTAATGAGCCTTTGTACACAAATTTCTCAACTGAAGACCTCAGGAAGAGGCCTTTGGAAAAGTAAAATTCATTACAACCACCAGGTTGCTGATGATCTATGCTCATCATGTCAGGAATGAACGGAAATGGGCACAGCTTTCTGGCTGCCCCAGCTTTGGGATGGGCCCTGGGCCTGGAGCAGGAACAGCTCCTGAGGGCCACAAGGCCGGGGCTGTTGTGCTGGCCTGGGCAGATGGGATGGCAGCAGGGGCTGCAGAGCTCTCAGGATGTCCTGGAGAGGAGAGCAGGGCACCCAGGGAGCCTCCTTTTCCCTTGGCCAGGCACCTTCCCCCATGGCTGGGGCTGAGCCCTCTCTGAGCTGCAGCTGCTGCTGTGCCCTTCCGAGGGGCTGAGGCCGTGGGGCCCCTGCCCAGAGCAGCCTGCCCTGAGCAGAGCTGTGGGGCCAGAGCCGGCTGGGCTGTGCTGGGGAGAGGCCCTTGGTGCTGCAGAGAGCTCAGGGCAGCTGGCAGAGCTTGGAGGGAGCTGGGCTGGGCTGAGAGAGCCTGGCACAGAAACCATCAGTGTCCATCTCAGTCTGTCTGAGTGTGCAGGGGCCAAGAAAAGCACCCCAGGGTCCACAGGTTCTCTGTGTGGGAGCTGAGTTTGTGACCTCTGGAGCCCTCCAAGTGCTGGGGCTGCACCTCCAGCTCCAGAGGAGATGGGACAGATGGGAGCAGAGACAAATCATTCCTGCTGGATTCTTTATTTGCTTATGCAGGTGACCTAGATCTGTATGTAGTGTTGTTTTGTGTCAGAGAACACTGACAGAGTGATAATAAAAATATTTTTTAACTGAAAATAATATTTCATGCATAATACACAATGGGAAAAAAAATAAAAAGAAAAAAAATAGAAAGACACATATGATCAGAAGAGCATCTGAGTTTTTCAGAGGATGAGAAACTCATTGATGGTCCAGTAGTCAAACCTGTTCAACTCCTTTCCTCAGGGCTTCCTTGAGATGACAGGTGGCCACCACAGGCCAAGGCCAAGGCCAGCCTGAGCTCTCTGTCCTGGCAGCTTTTTTTTCTGGGACAACCCTTGCATAGAGGGAATCTTTCAGGGGGAGTGTCAAGTTTTGCTACAGGCACCAGGGAAGACAGATTATTCCTTTGAATTCTATGGAAGGAAAGCACTAAGCCACCATGATGAGAGGCAGCTCTCAGCATTCCAAGATCAGCTGGACCTGTCAGGTGGCCCCTGGGAGCCCAAAGCAGCCAGATCAGTTCCATCCCCCCTTGCTTCCATGAGACCCTGCAGGGTCACAGTGGCCCTTTAGTTCTGTGGGGCCCTGCAGTGTCACCGTGGTCTCCATGATTCCATGGGGCCTTGCAATGCCACAATGGTCTCCGTGGATCCACGGTGCCCTGCAGGATCACAGTGGCCCTTTGGTTCCACCAGGCCCTGTAATGCAACTGTGGCCTCTTGGTTCCACAAAGCCCTGCTGCTTCACACTGGCCCTTGGGACCGTGCAGCCCAACAGTGCAACAATGACCCCTTGGTGCTGTGAATTCCCAGAGTATAACAATGGTCCCTCGGATCCAGGAGGCCCTGAAGTGTCACCATAGTCTCCACAGGAAAGAAAGCACGGAGCCCCAGTGTTTCAGGGGCTGATAAATGGCAGCCAGGAGAGGCCAAGGCAAACCAGAGATCTCTGTCCCAGCAGCTTTCATCTGGGAGCAATGGAATAAATCCCTTGGATTCTATATCTCATATAAATGGAATTTTGAGGGCAGAATCCCAATTTCAGCCATGAACACCTGCATGAGAAGGCCAGTTCTTTCCATAGGAAGGAAAACACCGATCCCCAGTATTTCAAGGGCAGATTAGAGGCGACCACCAGGGGCCAAGGCAAGCCAGGCTGATGTGTCATGGCATCTTTTGTCTGGGAAAAACCCTTGCTTACAGTGAATTTTGGAGAAGTACCAATTTTGGCCATGGGTGCCTGGGCAGAAGGGAAGGTTCTTTTCTGTAGGAAGGAATTCATGGAGTCACGATGTTTCAGGGGTACATGAGAAGAGACCCTCAACATGCCAAGGTGAGTTGAGTCAGTCAGGCCAAGCCAACCAGGCCTGTTCCCTGTTCCCTTGCATCCATGGGGCCTCACAGTGTCACAGTGGTTGTGTCAAATTTGATCCTTGGTTTCACGAGGCCCCACTGTGTCACACTGGCCCCGTGTTTCTGTGGGCCCCCATAGTGTCACAATGGTCCCCTTGGTTCCATGAGGCTGCAGAGTGTCACAGTGGTCTCCGTGTTTCCATATAGTCCTGCAGTGTCACAGTGGTCCCTTGGTTCTATTGAGCTCCTCAGGATCACAGTGGCCCCTTGGCTGCATGAGGTCCTGCAGCGTCAAAATGGTCCCATGCTTCCATGAGGCCGTACTGTGTCACAGGGGTCTCCGTGGTTCCACAAGGTCCTGCAGAGCCTTTTGGGTCAAAGTTTCATAGTAGTCAAAGTTCAAAATTTCATAATAGTCTCCAGGAATGCATGAATCCTTCAATGCTATAATGGACATTTTGGTACCATGGGTTCCCATGCTGTTCCATGAATCCTAAGTTCCATGGGGTTCTGCAGTGTCACAATTATCTCCTCGGTTCAATGGTGCTACAAAGTGCCTCAACTGTCTCTTGGTTCCATTAAGTCCCACAGTATCATTATGGACCCCTTGGCTCATCCACAAGGCTCTGAAATGCCACAATGGCCCTTTGGTTTCACAGGGTCCCAAGGTGTACAAATGGCCTCCAGGATTTCATGAGGCCCTGCTGTGTCACAATGGGCCTTGGGTCCCATGATGCCCCATGGTGTCACAATGGTATCCTTGGTTCCACGGTGTCAGATTGGAACCTTCATCCCATGGAGACTCCACAGTGTTCACTGTAGCCCCCTTGATTCCATGAGGCCCTGCCATGCTATAATGGCCCCTTGGTTCCAGTGGGTCCCAAAGTGTCAGAAGAGTCTCCATTGTTCCTTGAGGCTCTGCAATGTCACTGTGGTCCCCTTGGTTCCCCAGGGCCCAACAGTGTAACAATGGACTCCTGGTTGCATGAAGCCTTTCTCTGTCACACTGTACTTTTAATTCCATGAGGTTTCTCAGTGTCACAAGGGCCCCTGGGCTCCATGAAGTTCCAGAGTGTCACAATGGTCTCCTTGGATCTGCAGTATCACAATGGACCATTGGTTCCATGTGGCCCTGCTGTTTCAAAAAAGGATTTTTGGTTTTTTATGAGGTGTCACAGAAGACGCCTTGATTCTGTGAGGCCCTGCTGTAACCAAATCTCTGAAATATCAGAGTAAGGATCCTTAACACTGATTTGCATTTAAGAGGGCATCACTTATCAGGCTTGAGGTCTGAGGTGGATAATTCAAAACCTTACATCGGCATGTAATTTTAAATGAGTGTTAGTTATATATGGTAGCTACATGAGCCATTATCATAAAACCCACCAAAACTTCCCAGATTCAATTCTGTTTTTCTATCACTGCACTCTTGAGGCAGATGTCTTCCACTTGCCTTCCAACTGTTCTTGCAGGGAAAGCAGGCCCTGCATGCCTTCTTCCCATGCTAAAACTTCACAAGCACAGTAAAAGTTGAATTCACCCTCCTGGTATCAAGCCCAAGGCTTTGTGTGGCCAGGCAGAGGCAGGCAGGACACAGAGCTGTCAGCAAAGGAAGGGGCCAGCGAGGTGGGGCAGCCGGGGGATGATGACAGCCTGCAGGGACAGAGGCGCAGGGCATGGACACCGTAGGACAGCCTGGGCTGGAGAGGGCACAGGGATGGGCAGCAGCTGAAAGGCCCTGACACAGCCAACTCCTGCAGCACTTGGGCCATGGCTGCTGGCCCTGGGCCTGAGCCATGAGCACGAGACAAGTGACCCTGGCAGGCCTGGGGCCTCATTGCCTCCTTGTCCCTGCTCAGCAGCCTGGCAGGGGCCGCCCCATGGTGCTGCCCTTGGCATTGCACATCCCCACATCCCAGTGTCCCGGGAAGAGCCCTGAGCACTGAGGGAGGGACAGGATCTGCCTTGGCAGGGGCTGGGGCTCAGGCCTTGGCCCTTTGCATTCCTGAAACACATCCAGGTTTGCTGAGCATCAGAGACACCTTTGCCTTGTTTGTCCCCACCTGTCATCACTGGCTGCAGTGTTCTGCTCTGGAACCTGGGGAAACTTTCTCAGTCATGTCCCTCAGTGAGACCCATTAAAACTTCAAGAAACTTTGGAGTTTCCAACTCTGAGTTCTTGAAAAGTTTTTTAAACACTCTCAAGGATTGACACAACTGTAAACAATACCAAAGCCCTGAGAGGATCATTAAAATCCTTGTGCTGTGTCTGTGCTGCTGAGCTGGGCTGGGCTCCTGGCACAGAGGCAGCTCCCTACCATGAAGATGTGCTTCAAAAAGCCATTTCTGCTGAGGAGCAGCTCCTCTCGCAGCGCAGCAGGGCTGAGGGCACTGCCTCCAGGTACTTGACAGGAGATAAGCAGACAGAGGCTTAAATCAACTGGAAGGACAATGCTGACATTATTCACAGAGAAATCTTCACACCTTTTGAAAATACTGAGCTTCTTCATGGAGAAATCTTCACCACTCCTGACACAGTAAGTCTCTGGCTGCAGGGATCTCCTCAAGCTGACCCAGGACAGGACTGACATGACTGTAAGGATGGCTCTGCTGCCCTTTCTGCTTTGGGGGAGGATGTGCTCCAGAGCGGGGCTGACCTGGGCAGTGTCAGAGGGACAGGGCAGGATGGCTCCTGCTGCCAGGGACGGCTGCAGGGGCTGAAGCTGGGGCTGCAGCCAGGGGTGCCCAGGGCTGTCGTGCAGCGCAGCTCCTGCAGCCCTGAGGGCTCTTGGCCAGGCCAGGGGATCTGCCACCAGCCAGGGGCAGCTCTCAGCCTGCCTGGGAGCTCCCATGGACTGTGGGGAGAAGTTGCAGGTGGAAGGAGCGACCCCCACCAGGGCAGATTCCTCCTGCTGTGGGGATGGTGCTGCATGGCCAGGGCTGCTCTCAGCTTTCTCCTAAAGGAAAGGGAAAGGGGCTGTCAGGGTTGTCTGTGTCACTGAGACTCCTGCACTGTTACCCTGGGGATCAGCAGATCTGCCTCAGAGCTCCCTCAGAAAGTGCCTCCTCTCCCTACAGACAGCACCAGCAGCACCTTGGCTTGCAGCGTCTCTGTTTGTCTGAGCTGCCCTTAAGGCCCTGCTGCCAGGGAGCTGCCCCTGGGCAGTGCCCTGTGCTGGGAGGGGTGTGCAGGGCAGAGCTGAGCCCGCAGGGCTGGGCTGGGCTCTGGGAGCACTGGCAGGGCCAGAGGATATATAAATTCTCTGGATACAGAGAATCAGGATATCCTGATTCTCTGCATACAGAGAAACAGCTCCCAGGGGGCACAAGTCCAGGCAGCAGAGAGCCAGACCAGACCTTGCAATCTGTCCCCATCCAGCTGAACAGAAAAAGTGAGAAGAGTTCAGAGAAATTTTGAAATTGTAGCCTTCAAAAACATCCACTTTATTTTCCAAGCATTTTTTATTTCTGTCCATTGTGTACTAGAGGGAGGTGTCATAAGCAAAAGGAGACTGTGTGGGGACCAGCAGGTCTGACTGCACTGGGGGACAGAGAACTCTGTTTTCCCTCTGGGCTCCCCAGAGTTCAGGCTGAGAGAAATGCTGAAGATGAGGCAGTAACTCAGTAGCACAAACACAAACTGAAAAAAAAAAAAACAACAAACAAAACCAAAAAAAAACCAACACCCACCACCACCACCAAGTTTAACAAATTTTCCCCCACAAAAGGGTTGTTTTAAGGGGATTCCTAATGAAAGACCATAGGATTGACTTAAAGAAATGTGTCCCAGCTTGTCAATGACTTTTTTCAACAGTCCATGATGCCCAGAGTGAAGAAATGTCCACAGCAGCTCCATCAGCCACTTCCTCCTGCTGCCATTGGCAGACACACGGCAGCTGCAGCTCCTGCACTTCTGCCTCTTCCTGGGCATCTCCCTGGCTGCCCTCCTGGGCAACGGCCTCATCATCAGCACCGTAGCCTGCGGCCACCTCCTGCACACGCCCATGTTCTTCTTCCTGCTCAACCTGGCCCTCACCGACCTGGGCTCCATCTGCACCACTGTCCCCAAAGCCATGCACAATTCCCTCTGGGACACCAGGTACATCTCCTACACAGGATGTGCTGCGCAGCTATTTATGCTTGTCTTCTTCCTTGCCTCAGAGGTTTCCCTCCTGACCATCATGTGCTACGACCGCTATGTGTCCATCTGCAAACCCCTGCACTACGGGACCCTCCTGGGCAGCAGAGCTTGTGCCCACATGGCAGCAGCTGCCTGGGCCAGTGGCTTTCTCACTGCTCTGCTGCACACGGCCAATACATTTTCTTTGCCCCTGTGCCAGGGCAATGCCCTGGGTCAGTTCTTCTGTGATGTTCCACAGATCCTCAAGCTCTCCTGCTCACACTCCAAACTCAGGGAACTTGGGATTACTGTGGTTGGTGCTTGTTTAGGTTTTGGTTGTTTTGTGTTCATTGTTTTCTCATATGTGCAGATCTTCAGGGCCGTGCTGAGGATCCCCTCTGAGCAGGGACGGCACAAAGCCTTTTCCACCTGCCTCCCTCACCTGGCCGTGGTCTCCCTGTTTCTCAGCACTGGCATTTTTGCCTACCTGAAGCCCTCCTCCATCTCCTCCCCATCCCTGGATCTGGCACTGTCAGTTCTGTACTCGGTGGTGCCTCCAGCCCTGAACCCCCTCATCTACAGCCTGAGGAACCAGGAGCTCAAGGGTGCAGTGTGGACACTGATCACTGGGCAATTTCAGAAACATTAAATTGGTTGTCAATTTCAGAAAATATCTTGTAATAAACATTATGTTTAAGACCATTTCTTGGATTAGTTATTGGGTTTTTTCCTTAGTTTTACTTTTCAATGATGTTCACAATGCAAGGTCATTGTTCGTGTCCTTTCTTGTTTTGTTTCTCTCCACCTTTGCTGTGGCCCCTAAGTGTGTCAATGAGAAGCTGTGTTCTTGGTGGCTTTTAAACAAACAAAAAGATCTCCTAACAAAGTTTGCACTGGAGACCCCATTATATTCCCTTCTCTGGAGCTGCAGCAGCAATGTCTGTGTGCAGAACTGGGGCAGATCAGTACTGGCACAGCAGCTGTGCCCAGCAGCAGCAGCACTTGGTGTTGCCAGTGCTGCTCCCGTGCCCCTGCCCCGCTGCCCTCCTGGCCCTGGTGCTGCTGTAGGGCCTGAGTGCTCTCGGGGCCGGGCACAGTGCTGGGGGTGGCAGTGCCGGGGCTGCAGCAGGGACAGGCCATGGGCACTGCTGGGGCAGCGCTGACGCCTCAGGCCAGGGCCTGGGGGCTCCAGGCTCCTTGCCCAGGCTCTCTCCAGAACACGCCCAGGCCAATGCTCAGCAGAGAAAAGCCCCGTGAGCAGCCCCAGGGTGGCCGTGGGCAGGGTGGGGGCAAACAGCATCCCACCATGGGAACGTCCCTTTGGGAGCAGGATCATCCTCCAAGTGCTGCAGGAATTGTCTGCAGGCTCCTGCAGTGCCTCGGGCTGTTCCCTTGCCAGAGGCACCACAGGCCAGGGGGGCACATCTGGGCTGCTGTGTCTGGCTGTGGGGCTCCCTGTTCTGGGCAATGAGGAGGGGCTGCAGAGGCTCTGCAGGACTGACAGGATGGGCTTTGGGGCTGTGAGGAGAAGCTGAGGGACCTGGGCTGCTGGACCTTCTGGAGAGGAGGCCCAGGGCTCATCCTGCAACTGTTCCAAGGGTGGTTTCAGAGAATCACAGAATCAGCAAGGTTGGAAAAGACTTTGGAGATCATCAAGTCCAAACTGTGTCCTGACACCACCTTGTGTCCCCTGAGCCTCCTCTTCTCCAGGAGAAACAACCCCAGCTCCCTCAGCCACTCCTCACAGGACTTGTGTTCCAGACCCCTCACCAGCCTTGTTGCCCTTCTCTGGACACATTCCGGCCCCTCCTTGTCCTTCCTCAATTGGGGGCCCAGATCTGGACACAGCACTCGAGGTGCTGCCTCACCAGTGTTGAGCACAGGGAGAGAATCACTGCCCTGCTCCTGCTGGCCACACCATTCCTGATCCAGGCCAGGTGCCATTGGCCTTCTTGGCCACCTGGGCACACTGCTGGCTCATGTCCAGCCTGCTGTCCATCAGTGCCCCAGGTCCCTTTCTGCCTGGACACTCTCCAGCTACTCTGTCCCCAGACTGTAGCACTGCAGTGGTTGTTGTGGCCAAAGTGCAGGACCTGGCCCTTGGTCTTATTAAACCTCCCACTGTTGGATTTGGGCCCTGGATCCAGCCTGTCCAGGTCCCTGTGCAGAGCCCTCCTACCCTCCAGCAGATCCACACTCACACCCAGCTTGGTGTCATCTGCAAATTTGCTGATGGTGGACTCAATCCCCTCATCCAGATCATCAATGCAGGCATTGAAATCCACGCTGGCTGGGTCTGATCCCTCAGCCATCCTGTGGGTGCCCTGTGATGGCTCTCAAGGTGATCTGTTCCAGAACCTTGCTGGGCACCGAGGTCAGGCTGACAGGCCTGGAGTTCCCCAGATCCTCCTTCCAGCCCTTCCTGGGGATGGGCTCACATTGTCACCTCCAGTCCTCTGGGACCTCCCTGGTGAGCCAGGACTGATGAGAAATGATGGAGAGCAGCTTGGTGAGCTCATCCACCAGCTGCCTCATCCCCCTAGGATGGATCCCATCTGGTCCCAGAGACACCTGTGAGCATCTGAGTGGCTCAGGAAGTCACCAGCTGCTTCCTCCTGGATGACAGGGGGGCTGTTGTCCTCCCTGGGCCCATCTACCAGCTCAGGACAATAGTCCTGAGGATAATCTGTCTTATTCTTGAAAAGTATGGGAAAGAAAGTGAAAGCTATTTCAGGCTTTTCCTCATCTTTAATTTCAATATTCCCCACTGCATCCAATAAAGACTAGCGGTTCTCCTTGTCCCAGCTTTTGCTATTAATTCATTTATAGAAATCTTTTCTATTATTTTTCACAGAAGTGGCCAGGTTATCATCTAACTGAGCTTTCAGGTCTCTTCTTTCTTCATGACCTAAACACATCCATAAACTGTTCCTGAGTTTCCTGACTTTCTGTCCAAAGGGGATGCACCCTCTTTTTTCTCTTGAATTCTCTCAAAAGTGTCATGGGCAGCCAGGCCAGTCATTTTTGTCTTTGGCTCATCTTTCAGCACAGTGAGACAGATTCCTCCTTCTCCCTTAAGATTTTTTTCTTGGAGTGTGTCCATCCTTCCTGGAACCCCTTGTTTTTAAAGGCTGTTTCCTTTAAAAAAATCAATACCTGATTCGGTACTTCCTAAATCTGCATTCTAGAGACACCAAAGTCTGACCTCAATAATTTCAGTGTAGATGTTTTGTTGGTGCCTCTCCTTCTTTCACAGAATATTGGAAACTTGATGATTTCATAGTCACTGCACCCCAGGCAGCCACTGACTGACCATCCCATCTCCCACCAGCCCTTCTCTGTTTGTGGATAGCAGCAGACAGAGCTTTCCTTGGCAGTGGGAGTGTGTCCTGGTTTGGGGCAAATTTGGGAGAAAACCCCTGTATAGGATCCCTCCAAGGAAGCAAACCCAGGTGGCCCCTCCCTCCAACCAGTCCGGTAAAAAAAAAAAACCTCTTTGGAGAAAAGTGGAAAAAACTATTTTACTAAACAAATGTGCATACAAGTATAAAGAATGAATAATATGAAACAATAAAACCTCTCCTGAAGTGAGATGGCAAATTGAGAAAGTCCTTGCCGTGGGTGGAGCTCGGCTCTCTCTCTCTCAGTCTCTCAGTCTCTCCTCAGTCCCAGTCCCTCCGGCGCTGCTGGAAAATGCCGAGGTCCAGGCCCCGGTGGGCCGCAGGTGCAGCCCCCAGTGCTCCCCTGGGTTTTCAGTCCAGAGTAGGTTTAAACAGTTCCAAGAAAAAGGAAAAAAACAGTCCAGGGAACTTCTCTGCCCTAGCTAGCTGAAACTAATTAAAAGCAAAAAAATCTCTGTCCTGCAGTCTCCAAGCCTCCGCCGAACACCCCGTCCGCAGAAGAATGTGGAGGAGTCAGGCAGTTTTCTCAAAACAAACTCCGCGCTTCTCCTTGCTCTTAGAACCAGTCTTAAAGGCACAGGACTCAATATACAGCACAAACAGAAGAGACGATTGGGGATACAAGCATCATAAAGTTACCCTAGGACATTCCACCCCTTATCCCCATATCGTCAATTTACTAAAACTAATATATACTCTAGCTCTAAACACACATATACATCTATATAAAAACAATATGCAATATACAATTACATACAGTGGCAGTACTATTCAGCACACAACGATAATCACACATGGTTCTCACCCAACAATTAAATCTCCCTGGGGTACACATCGTGTGGTTCCATCTTTCTGCATTACCCACCATGTGCAGCCTGGTCCCTGAGCAAAGACAATCCCACGGATGGGATCCTTTGTACTTGAAGCCGAATTGATCCAAACTGTCTTCCCTAACAAACCTCTTACATGTACTACTGGGACCTTCTCTCCATCTACTGTATGTAGGGGCTCAGATTGGGCAGGGCCTGCTCTGTTGGTGGAACCTCGGGTGTTAACTAACCAGGTGGCCTTTGCTAGATGCTGCTCCCAGTTTTTGAATGATCCCCCAGCCAGTGCTTTCAGGGTGGTTTTTAGCAGTCCATTTTATCTTTCTACTTTCCCTGAAGCTGGTGCATGATAGGGGATATGGTACACCCACTCAATGCCATGTTCCCTAGCCCAGTTGTTGATGAGGCTGTTCTTGAAATGAGTTCCATTGTCTGACTCAATCCTCTCAGGGGTACCATGCCTCCAAAGAACTTGTTTTTCAAGGCCTAGAATGGTGTTACGGGCAGTAGCATGAGGCACAGGGTAGGTCTCCAGCCATCCCATGGTGGCCTCTACCATTGTGAGCACATAGCGCTTGCCTTGGCGGGTTTGGGGAAGGGTGATGTAGTCAATCTGCCAGGCTTCCCCGTACTTATACTTGGACCATCGCCCGCCATACCATAGGGGCTTCACCCGCTTGGCCTGCTTGATGGCAGCACACGTCTCACAGTCATGGATAACCTGAGAAATACTGTCCATAGTTAGATCCACCCCTTGGTCTCGTGCCCACTTATAGGTGGCATCTCTACCCTGATGGCCTGAGGCATCATGGGCCCATCGAGCTAGAAACAACTCTCCTTTGTGTTGCCAATCTAAGTCTATCTTTGACACCTCTATCTTTGCAGCTTGATCTACCTGCTCGTTGTTTCGGTGCTCTTCATTAGCCCGACTCTTGGGGACATGGGCATCTACATGACGGACTTTGACAGGTAGCTTCTCTTCCTGAGTGGCAATGTCCTTCCACTCATCTGCAGCCCAGATTGGCTTTCCCCTACGCTGCCAGTTGGCCTTTTTCCACTTCTCCAGCCAACCCCACAGAGCATTGGCTACCATCCACGAATCAGTGTAGAGGTAGAGCTTTGGCCACTTCTCTCTTTCAGCAATGTCCAGGGCCAGTTGAACAGCTTTGAGCTCAGCGAGTTGGCTTGACCCACATTCTCCTTCAGTGGCTTGTGCAACCTGTCTTGTGGGGGGCTCCATACAGCTGCTTTCCACTTTTGTTTCATCCCAATGATGCGGCAGGAACCGTCAGTGAAAAGAGCATAGCGTGTTTCTTCTGCTGGCAGTTGGTTGTATGGTGGAGCTTCTTCAGCACGTGTCACTTGTTCCTGCTCCTCTTCATCTGTGAGACCAAAGTTTTCACCTTCCGGCCAGTTTGTAATTATTTCCAAAATCCCAGGGCGATTTGGGTTTCCAATGCGGGCGCGCTGAGTGATGAGGGCAATCCATTTGCTCCACGTGGCATTGGTGGCATGGTGAGTAGAGGGAACTTCTGCTTTGAACATCCATCCCAGCACTGGTAGTCGAGGTGCCAGCAGGAGCTGTGTTTCGGTGCCTACTACTTCTGAGGCGGCTTGAACTCCTTCATAGGCGGCCAAGATTTCCTTCTCTGTTGGAGTATAGTTGGCTTCAGACCCTCTGTAGCTTCGACTCCAGAATCCCAGTGGTCGGCCCCGAGTCTCCCCAGGCACCTTCTGCCAAAGGCTCCAGGACAGACCATGGCTTCCGGCTGCTGAGTAGAGCACGTTCTTCACATCTGGTCCCGTCCTGACTGGGCCAAGGGCCACTGCATGAGCGATCTCCTGCTTGATCTGGGCAAAGGCTTGTTGCTGTTCAGGGCCCCAGTGGAAATTGTTCTTCTTGCGGGTGACCAGGTAGAGAGGGCTCACAATCTGGCTGTACTCAGGAATGTGCATCCTCCAGAAACCTATGGCGCCTAGGAAAGCTTGTGTCTCCTTTTTGTTGGTTGGTGGACACATTGCTGTGATCTTGTTGATGACTTCAGTGGGAATCTGACGCCTTCCATCGTGCCACTTTACTCCCAGGAACTGGATCTCACGAGCTGGTCCCTTAACTTTGCTCTTCTTGATAGCGAAACCAGCCTCCAGGAGGATCTGGATGATCTTCTCTCCTTTCTCAAACACTTCCATTGCTGTGTTTCCCCACACAATGATGTCATCAATGTACTGTAGATGTTCCGGAGCCTCACCCTTTTCCAGTGCAGCCTGGATCAGTCCATGGCAGATGGTGGGGCTGTGTTTCCACCCCTGGGGCAGTCGGTTCCAGGTGTACTGCACTCCTCTCCATGTGAAGGCAAACTGAGGCCTGCATTCTACAGCCAGAGGAATGGAGAAAAATGCATTAGCAATGTCAATTGTGGCGTACCATTTTGCTGCCTTGGACTCCAGCTCGTACTGGAGTTCCAGCATGTCCGGCACAGCAGCGCTCAATGGTGGAGTCACTTCGTTCAAGGCACGATAGTCCACAGTCAATCTCCATTCTCCATCAGACTTGCGCACAGGCCAGATGGGGCTGTTGAAGGGTGAGTGGGTTTTGCTGACCACCCCTTGGCTCTCCAGCTCACGGATCATCTTGTGGATGGGGATCACAGCATCTCGAGTTGTTTTGTACTGTCGGCGATGCACTGTTGAAGTGGCAATTGGCACTTGTTGCTCTTCCACCTTCAGAAGACCTACAGCAGATGGGTTCTCTGATAGTCCAGGCAAGGTATTCAACTGCTTAACACCCCCTGTCTCTACAGCTGCTATCCCAAATGCCCACCTAAATCCCTTTGGGTCTTTGAAATACCCATTTCGGAGGAAGTCTATGCCCAAAATGCATGGGGCTTCTGGGCCAGTCACAATAGGGTGTCTCTTCCACTCATTTCCAGTCAGGCTCACATCAGCCACCACCAAAGTAAAATCTTGTGAAGGCCCTGTCACCCCAGCAATGGAAACAGATTCTTCCCCCACATGTCTTGATGGGAGTATTGTGCACTGTGCTCCAGTGTCAACTAAGGCCTCATATTTTTGTGGTTCTGATGTGCCAGGCCAACGAATCCACACAGTCCAAAAAACACGGTTTTCCCTAGCCTCTACCTGGCTAGAGGCAGGGCCCCTCTAAGCCTGATTATCCTTTTTTTCCCTGGGTAACTGAAAATATTACTTCCCTCTAGCCACCCCCCGGCTCTCGCTAGCTCAGTTATTCAGGGGTTTTAGGGAAATATATTTTCAGAGAGACAGAATAGAGATTTCAAAAGAGTGGCTCTCACCCCCAGCTTCCGTCCAAGCTTTATTCTCGATGTGATGTTCCAGGAGGCTGAGGAGAGAGAGCGAGAACCAGGAAGGAACAGGGGTATATCTAGTTTTGGGCCAAGGAAAGATATTGGCCCTGAGCCAATAGGGTCAGGAGTAGGTATGATAGGGAAAAAGGGTTGAACTACATAGCACAGGTTTCAGGGGGACTCTGAGGGGAAAAACCATTCCTCAGAGGAACACAACATCTCCCCCGTTTTTGTTTAAGACATTAGAAGAAGAACATTAGGTTACACAGAATGTGGGTTTTCCCACCAATTACAATTGGTGGGGGAGTCAACCTGCTTTAGGTTTGCCAACTCTATGTGGTTGACTTCTGAGGTAGAAGGTATGAGACTATTGATAGCCTTGAAAATCAAACAGCGTAGGATCCCGAACGCTATTGTTACAAGGAAAAGAATAACAAGAAATAACAAAATTGTTTTAACTATAGAAGTCCACCATCCTGTAAGTCCCCAGCCTTTGAACAGTTCTTTGATCCAGTCCTCAGATTCTTGCTTCACTTGTCCGATCAAGCTGTTCATGCTTCGAAGGGCAGCATGGATGTTTGGAGCCTTCGAGGTCAGGTTTAGGCAACACAGTCCTTCAAATTCCTGGCATTCATGTCCATGAAGTAACAAGAGATAATCTATAGCAACACGGTTCTGGAGAGTGGCCTGTCTGGTAATTTCCTCATCTTCTAGGAGAGAGCTGATGGCGGTGGACGTTGAATTTGCCTGTTTGACTACCCAGCACTCTAGATGGCCCAATTCACCTAGAGCTTTGGCTGCTGCGACCCATGGAAGGAACAGGGACACAGCAACTCTTTTTGACTTGGCCCAATGAAAAATTTCTGAATTACAATTTGGATCCAATTGGTCAGCACTTCTCTTTTGAATTTTGTTTGCCGATTTGTTTTTGTGAGTCCATTCACCAATTAAAGTTTGGTTGGGTGTCAATACGGACAACGCCCTATGGTACATGGCCCTCCTAAAAGCCAAGACGGAATTCCTGCCCATAATGGAATTCCTACCAGACAGGTGGACATAGGATTCTCTGTTGATGCAGTGGACAAACATATGTTTTCCTGCGGAAGTGTCTGTGCCAGGGTCACCCAGACATTTTGACGCAGCTGAGGGATGATCTATGCAGCTGCCAGACTGTTCAGCAACAATAAGATGACAACTTGTATGGGGTTCATCACAGGGTTGAGTGTGAGGTATGCTTTCTCTAAAAGGAAAAACAAACATTTTTAAAACATGTTAAAAGTTTCTGTTTCTGCCGGAAGGAGTCCACATCTAGGAAGATTCTTTTTCTTCCATCCGGCGGCGTCTTCTTTTGGATGCAACGGCTACTTGCCTCTTATCCCCTTCTGCTGGAGCTGGATTTTTAGGGACAAAAGGTTTCACCCACTTCTGGGGAATCCACCGAGGGCCTGAGGGAGTGGCCACACATGCATAGCCACGACCCCAGGTCACGAGCTCATAGGGACCTTTGGTTTCCCAAGTTTCTGGATCCCTAATCATGACTGGTGGACGCTCAGACAATTTGAACTGATTGCCATTGTTAAAATGGCGTACCACTGGTGGACTCATGTTTTCAAATGAACAGTTCAGAAAATTGATAGTAAACATGGCTTTGCAGAGTTTCTCATGTGGAGACATCCACACAGTCGTACTACTCTGTCTAGCCAGGACCTGTTTGAGCGTCTGATGTGCTCGCTCAACCACAGCTTGACCTGTGGGGGAGTGAGGGATGCCAGTTTTATGTTCCACTCCCCACTGCTGGACAAATTCCAGGAACTCCTTGGACGTGTACGCTGGGCCGTTATCAGTTTTGATTTCTTTTGGAATCCCCAACACTGAAAAAGCTTGCACTAGGTGTTTCTTGGCATGTTCAGTCTTTTCCCCTGCATGGGCAGAGGCATACACTGCACCTGAATGTGTGTCAATGCTTACATGAACATATTTGAGGCGTCCAAAACTAGGAATGTGTGTGATGTCTGTCTGCCATACCTCACAACTGCCAAGGCCCTGGGGATTAACTCCCATACCCATCGATGGCATCGCTTGGACCTGGCAGTTGGGACAGGTGGCCACAATGGCTCGAGCCTGGCTCCGTGTTAGTTGGAACTGACGGATCAGGCCTGGCACATTCTGATGGTATTGTTGGTGACTCAGCTTTGCCTGTTGGAAGATATCAGGGAGACGTGCATTTTCAACAGGTGCAGCAAGGGAATCTGCCTGACGATTCCCTTCTGCAACTTCACCTGGCAGATCAGTGTGTGATCTTACATGCATCACATAGAACGGATGTTCTCGATGAGAAATTAAATAAATTAGCTTTGAAAGCAATCTGAAGAGATGCTCATTGTCAATTTCTTTGAGCACAGCCTGCTCCGCTCTGGACACTACCCCCGCCACGTAAGCAGAGTCTGTTACCAAATTAATTGGTTCCGAGAACTTCTCAAAGGCTCTTACCACTGCAGCTAGTTCAGCCACTTGGGGGGATCCCTCCACAAACTCCACATCAGCTTCCCAACGCTGAGTCTGAGGATTTCTCCAAGTCATCACCGACTTGTGGGAAGCCCCAGATGCGTCCGTGAACACTGTGAGAG